>NW_019294238.1:0-22187 GCF_000500325.1 Leptinotarsa decemlineata
GCTATGATTGCAGAAAAATCTAAATTTTGGAAATACTCTGTTTTGCTAAGTTCCTACTGTTTATTTCCTGTTACAATTGAAACTTTTGGTGTTTTTGACTCTCATGCTTCTGAAATGTTGAGAGAAATTGGGTATCGCCATTCAAAGGGGTAATGCCACATCGTCTACTCAAAAATTAGATGAAATATTCCTGAACCCACAAATCAAATCAATTTTCTATGAAAAACACAAAATGGAACTAGCAGATTGATCATTTTTCGATTTTCTCAGAAGATGCAGAGGAAAATAAACAAGTTCTGGAATTATCATTCTTTCACAGATTTAAAAAACTACCATGAATCTATCTAATTCAGTTTAAACAATTTAACTTCAAATTCATCATTCCGTTGGTCCAATGATGGGGAGAATTATCGCATCCGTGATTGCTGGGAAGAAAACAGCAGTGGCGAACGTATCATCAGCAGCTACAACACAGCTAGATCAGTGATACATTCCTCAGTCAAAACCCTTGGGCTCAATGGGTTGAAAAATATTGTTTCATGAACAGTGTACATGAAAGATATCAATGATAATATTGCTAGTATGGAGGGTGCTTTGATCAAAGCTGTCGCAGAAGTTATTGAGGAATTGTAGTTAGAAGAATCATCTGATAGAGCAGTAAATACAGTCTCCTTAAAAAGTCAGATTCAGAGTTTTGCCCCTCGATTTATGGGTCGTTCGCATCAAGACGCCCAGGAGTTCCTTCGTTATTGAGAAACCTACACCGACCTTAAAGGAGATTAACGCAAAATTGTGCGACAGCGGAAAAGCACAAGAGTTGCTGATTTATTTGAATACATATAACTCTGAGATTGTAGATATTTCCGTTGCTCAATTGTAATCTACAATGGAGTGCACACACTGTGGACATTCATCTATAACTTTCGAATATTTCTGGATTTTTCACTCCCCATTCCACAAAGAACTGGTCAATTGACTTTATCATAATGCTTGGATATTTTCACAAAAGAGGAAACTTTGGATGAACATGAAAAACCGACGTGTTTGAGTTGCAAGGAAAGAAGAAAATGCACAAAGTCTCTATCAATCCATAACTTTCCCCGTATTTGAATCATTAATTTGAAAAAATTACCTCTAACAGAAAGATTCAGAGGCAAGTTGAATGTTGCCATTGAATTTTCTCCAGATGGATCAGATATGAACATTTATGCAGCAGACAATGTGACTTTTTGTCGTTTTAATCTATATGTACATTGTCATCAATTTCACCAAAATCGCTAGTGAATGGAGATGCATACATCCTCTTTTATGAAAAGAAGAACACGAGTTCGCACCTTTGAGCGTTTTGAAAAGTTATTTTTGAACTGTTAATCTTCAGTACACAAAATATACTATAGAAATGTAGCCTTTCATGGCTGGTGTTAATGTTTTGATTGGCTTTCGGGTTTTGCCATGGTTTTCTTTGGTTTTAATCTTCAAACTACAACTGCCGCAGTTGCAGTTGAAACTATTGGAGATTATTACCAAAGAAGACCGAAGAAGAATGATAGTTTCAGTTTTAGTTATTTCAAAACATTTATTCAATTGATTTTGACTATTTTATCATGTCTATATCTTATTATTCAGAACCATTAATTGAAAATCTGACTTAAATGTGAAAATTACAAAAAAAAATAAATTTCGAACTCTGCGGAAAGTGCGGCATGTGAAGGTCTACCCTGTACCCAGAATGAAATCTCTGCTTTCAAAAATGCATGGGTGTCTTCATCATAGGTGTGTCGTACTTTACAATCTAATATCTAAAGGACGAGGAAGTTTTAAAAATTTCTCATTATTCAATATTTCAATTTCTATTGAAACAAAAAAATAAAAAAAACTACCTGTCACATCGATTATTTTGGAAATATCAAGTTGAATCATTTCGAACATAGAATATACAGATAGGTTTTTATGGTCTTTTTTTGGTATTTTTACCTTTCACTGTCTGAAAAAATATGAAAATTATAATGGAAAATTTAATACAAGTGTAGAAAGGTGAAACTTTTCAGATTACCTCGATAAGTTACTGCGTAAAATCAAAGTATTTTTCACAAAGAAAATGTTTCTATTCATCAGTAACTTGTCGTTTTCAAGAATTTTGCCTATCAAAAAAAAAGATAAGAAATAATACAATGCTTATCTCAACGCTTCGGAGACCAAAATTTGCCTCCGTCTTCGGAAATGAACAAAATTTAAATATATTTGCAGTTATTCCTTTGCTGATTGCTTATTTTTTATTTCTTTACTTCTTCGACAGATGTCAACAGAGTTTTGAAATGTGAATTATGTCAATGTTCTTCTATATCAGTCTGTTGCTATTTTGCCACTAGCCATATTTTCTTTCATGACGGGTAGCCAAGTACGATCTATTTCTAAGGAGCTGTTTGAAATAAACTTCTCTCCAGATTTGAGAATATACACAGATTCTTTTAGTTTACGTCTCTAAGAGTGAGGTTCATTGACAATCTTTCTCGTCTTGTTCCATTCAACTCAGAGTTGACCATCTTGTTCAATCTCTATTGTGAACTTAACTTTCGGTTCCTGTTCGTAGACATAATTTAAGAAAGTATTCAGATCATCATGGGTTTTATTCCACACAGCAAAGATATCTCCACCAAACTTTGGGACCGCCCTGGTAAGTCTCAACAAAAGATTCTTCAAAATATTCCTGTTGATAATAGAAATCATCTCCATATTGAAAATATGTTTTGTCTGTATCAATTCATCACTCATAATAACTCATCTGTACCTCAAAGTGATAGATTCGTTCCATAAAATAGACAAGCAATACTTCCCTTGTAACTAATTTTGAATTTTTGTCCCTAAAATTTACTGAATTATTTGTTGTATTACCTTTCCGATATTTTACGAATGATACTTAAATGAGTCGGTTCAGTTTTTTTCTCAATTTCGTCGCGCAAATGCATATCTTAAGAATGTAATTTGCAAATCATATGGAGTTGGTTATTTATCAAAGAAAGAAGCACAGAAAGCACATTTGATATCTCAAAAGTAAATGTCAGCGATGAAGTAACAAGGTTATAACTGTATTTTGCCCTGTATTTTTTGTGGTTTCAAGGCGTCGACTACGAGGTCATTGGCCTTCTACTATTAGTATATGTATCATTTGTTTTCTTGTTAAAATTTTTGAGTACAGCCCTATTGCTTTCATAAATTTTATAATATTGTCATCATGATCTTTCAGACATTCCCTCAGAATATTTGGCATTTCAAATCTTTCTCTAGCCTCATCATATTGAACAAAGTTTAGCAAGATATGTTTCACTGTAAGCCTCCATCTACATTGTTGACATATTGGTTGTCTTTCTCCTGAGAGCATGAATATGTTTGTTAGGTTGGTATGTCCTATTCTCAAGCGTGTGATCACAGTTTGCACTCTTCGTGTCTGTGGAATAGAATGCTTCCAGGGTATAATTTTTGGCTTCACCCCTTTCAATTTTGTATCTGTTCTCTCCCATTAGGTTTGCCATGAACTCATAATTTGTTGTTTGATTTTTTACGACTTTCGGTCGAATAGGAATATTCCAAAAATCAGGTGTTTCAGGAGCACGTTTGGTTGCCTGATCTGCTAGTTCATTATCCAAGATTCTTTAGTGTCTAGGAGTCCATACAAATCAATGTGCTTCAGGAGCACGTTTGGTTGCCTGATCTGCTAGTTCATTATCCAAGATTCTTTAGTGTCTAGGAGTCCATACAAATCAATGTGCTTCAGGAGCACGTTTGGTTGCCTGATCTGCTAGTTCATTATCCAAGATTCTTTAGTGTCTAGGAGTCCATACAAATCAATGTGCTTCAGGAGCACGTTTGGTTGCCTGATCTGCTAGTTCATTATCCAAGATTCTTTAGTGTCTAGGAGTCCATACAAATCAATGTGCTTCAGGAGCACGTTTGGTTGCCTGATCTGCTAGTTCATTATCCAAGATTCTTTAGTGTCTAGGAGTCCATACAAATCAATGTGCTTCAGGAGCACGTTTGGTTGCCTGATCTGCTAGTTCATTATCCAAGATTCTTTAGTGTCTAGGAGTCCATACAAATCAATGTGCTTCAGGAGCACGTTTGGTTGCCTGATCTGCTAGTTCATTATCCAAGATTCTTTAGTGTCTAGGAGTCCATACAAATCAATGTGCTTCAGGAGCACGTTTGGTTGCCTGATCTGCTAGTTCATTATCCAAGATTCTTTAGTGTCTAGGAGTCCATACAAATCAATGTGCTTCAGGAGCACGTTTGGTTGCCTGATCTGCTAGTTCATTATCCAAGATTCTTTAGTGTCTAGGAGTCCATACAAATCAATGTGCTTCAGGAGCACGTTTGGTTGCCTGATCTGCTAGTTCATTATCCAAGATTCTTTAGTGTCTAGGAGTCCATACAAATCAATGTGCTTCAGGAGCACGTTTGGTTGCCTGATCTGCTAGTTCATTATCCAAGATTCTTTAGTGTCTAGGAGTCCATACAAATCAATGTGCTTCAGGAGCACGTTTGGTTGCCTGATCTGCTAGTTCATTATCCAAGATTCTTTAGTGTCTAGGAGTCCATACAAATCAATGTGNCATTATAATTTTTATATTTTTCAGATTGTGGAAGTTGAAAAATACCCAAAAAAGATCGATAAAAATAGATTTTATATTTTACTATTTTCTATTGATTTAAATTAATCATTAATCGAACCCAAAGTGAAACATGCTGCATCCATAATGATGCGGTTTAAGAGTTTCAACTAGCTCAACAAAAATGTCCGTATATTGATTCTAGAAGAAATGTGATAAATCAGGTGAAGATGAATTCAAAATGATTGAAATATTATGGAAATATAGTTTTTATTATTTTTTTATTTATTTTCAACTATTCGCGAAGAATGATACCGGCATTAATCAGCAAGTATTATTTTTCCAAAAATATTAAGAAATGTTTTCCTATTAATTCTGAATCATGTTCTTTGAAAGTAGTTACGAAATTCATATAAATTATCAGCAAATATTAGGTATTATCCGGGAGAGTAGTTGTTTATCAGAACCTACTATGTAGAAACGTTTGGAAGAGTTGAATTTCTCAAAATGTCATTTTGAAATATTTATTTTCTCAGAAATGCGTCTGAATAATTTCCTCAAAAATTGAAAAAAATTATGAAATCAAGTTAAAAGTTTTTGTTGTAAACAAATGAATATGGAGTTTTTTCCAACACTAAACCGTTATTTTAACTCCTCGACACGTGTTTCAATCACCAAAAGATCATCTTCAAGAAAAATATTAAACCCGTGTCAAGGTGTTAAAATAACGGTTTGGTGTTAGAAAAAACTTTTGTTGTGAACAAATGATGATGAGGTTGTATTTTATATAATCTAAATGAGTTCATGAAATTCAAAATGAATATCGATGATTGTACTTGTGATGTACAGTTTGGAACCTTTGGTGTAGTAATGAATATTACTGGAGTCTTTTTTCCAACACCAAACCGTTATTTTAACACCTCGACACGTGTTTCGATCACCATGTGATCACCTTCAAGAGGAAGATTAAATACGTGTCAAGGTGTTAAAATAACAGTTTGGTGTTGAAAATATTACAGTGATATTCATCGGTGATTGTATTTATATTGAAGAAAAAATGAATGAAGACGGAAAGAAAATCTTCACAAAAGGCTGTACCTTTTTTATGTTCCCAGACCACATTTTTAAGATGAAAATCAATCATGTATTCTTTCACATACAGAATATTTTTTATGTTGTAATTGTATTTCTTTTCTGTTATTTCGACTCTATTTGAATTCTCATAACTCAATAAAAAAAGTTTCGTCGAATCATCATTGGCAACTAAACGCTATATATGATGAACAACGGCATCCAAACTGATCCCTGTGGTAACTCGCTCAACGTGTATGCCGTAACACCTCGATACCATTTCGATGTTCAAAATATCCTTTTCGTTTCAGCTTCCCAGCACAGTGGGACTCTTGATGAACGAGAAGAAGACGACGAAGAATCCGAAATTCGATGCTACGTTTGCGACCAGGCCTACAATGACATCGACAAGTGAGTATTACCACAGACCAAATCAGAGATATTTTGGCGTAGCCTTCACGGATGGTGTCACATGCAGAAGTGATATCTCGTGCATTTCGATGTTCACGTGAAAGTAGTTGTTCTGAATGGATTTTTTCTTCACGTTTGTAACTGAAAGCAACGTCTGCGTTTCTTTGGCATTTTCCCTATTTTTTGTTTCATTAATAAAATAGCAGAAAACCGAGAAGCGTTTTCTCTTTCAAATTCTACGAAATTGGTGTGATTATAAATTTCTTTCTATTTTCTTTGGTCTACTCTAACATTTCTCTCTGTATTTCTTTATTCTATGGTATGAAGAGAAAAAGATACACCCTGAAAAGCTTCCCGAATAAATAATTCAAATCATCGTATGCGCGTCCGGCACTTAATTAGTTGGTACAGGATTTATCAGCGTAGTCGATCATAGAAACTGTTTTTTCAGTGACAACACCGTTCGTGACGATTGCTTTGGTGTATGTTTATTTTATTATTCATGAAGATAAAACAGGAATTACTGAAAGATTAACTGTGACGGTTTCGGTAGGTTTTTATTAGTATATTCAATGTTGTTTTTCGTATTTCATCCTATTGTTATTTAAAGGGGTTGATATACAGGGTTTTTCATGATGAGCGTTAATTTGCCGTTTCTGGCAAACTATTCAACGGATCAACCTGAAAATTCTACAGTATGCATAAGTCAATATGACCTACACGCCTAAAATATTTTAGACGAAGCGGCGTTGTCGCTTCTACTATAAAGTAGCGGCTTCTTTGATTTTTCAAGTATCACTCCACTCCATTTCAAATTTGATCGTTTTAGTGCAAGAGAGTTCAAGATTATCAGCATTTATAAAAGTTCATGTTTGGTAAAAAAAATATCGAAATTAATTTATATTTTCTAAACGGTAATAGATAGGTATAGGAAAAAAGTATATGAATTTGTTGACAATATGATAATGAATCATAATAAGATATTATATACGGGGTGTTTCCTTTGAAAAATCAAAGAAGCCGCTACTTTATAATAGAAGCGATCACGCCGCTTCGTCTGAAATATTTTAGGCGTGTAGGTCATATTGATTTATGCCTACTGTGAAATTTTCAGGTTGATCCGTTGAATAGTTTGTCAGAAATGGCTAATTAACGCTCATCATGAAAAGCCCTGTATTGTTGAAATCCTTATTTTCTTTTTGTGGAGAAGTATTGATGGTATTATGTTGCTAGTTGTACATATAACATTTTGAATACATCTGAAGATCCCATTTCAATAACACTTCACCCGACTATAACAAGTATATCACTGATTCGCTTTGCGAGTTAAGGCTGTCATGTTTTGTAATGAACTGAATAAGCAGTGCTACTTCGTTTGAAAAATTTCTAGTTGTGTTTTTCAATATTTTTCATTACCATTTTGCGAATTCTTCGCTATTCGTTTATTGACCTAGAACCGAACTCAAAGGGGCAATAATAGTGAAAATGGTAGTGGTTTCATTAATGCTCATTTTTTTTCGATGGGAATTTCAATCCTGAAATGATCCCTACTAATTCTATCCTAAAGACCTCCAAATTAGCTGATGATGAAAGTGATTAGAAAAAAAAGAGTTTGTCGTGTTTCAAATGATTGTCTGCAGAAAATACCTGTTAGATTCATGTTAAATTAACAGATTCTTGCATCTAACTTCAGTTTTCTGACCCGAAAAGGTAGAATTATATGTGTAATGATAAGTGGAAATAGTGTATTACGTAGCAAGTAGGTAGCTTATAATCAAAACAAGTGGTTGTTGATTCACGGATATAACTAGATTCATTACCAATCCACAAACTGTGGAACAATAAATTTACTGGAAGTATGATTTTTATTTCGATTTTACAGATAATTTTAAGAGAAAATTCACTGATTTTGGCTTTTGGACAATTGAGTGTATTTATGAGATCATATTTATCAGAGTAAATATTATATATCTCATAATTTTTTTAAATTTCTTATGGAACTGACCGCCAATAATTTAGTATCCACTTGTATACTAAATGAGCCATTACCTATCTGCTGTCAAACACGTAATGATTACTTTAAAATGAAGGGAGTAGAAAATATCAGTTATAGGAATGCAGTGTATACATAGCATGTAACAATGGTCCCAATAATGAACCTTGTGGTACTACAAAAAGCCCAGAAATGGAACTATTATTTGCACCTCCTGAGAAAAGTAGTTTTTAAAAAACATTACACTGTTTTTCGCTGGAACGATAACCATTCAAAAGTCGATTAATTTTTATGGAGAATGTTGATAGTTTTATGAAGTCAATAAAGAGCAACTTGAACAGTATCATTATTGAATTGAACCCACAGTTTTTATTTGTTTACAAGAATGATCCACATGTACTTTCATTCTACCAATTTTCCTGATCGATAGACACACAAACCGCTGGGAAAGCCCTCACCTGGTGCACTCCACTAATATGAAAATAAAAATAGTTGTCGTGTGATACATATACATATTTTATTAATTAGTAACCCATCAGTGATGCGCGATCAAAAAGTATCTGTCGGAAAATGTTCCGATATTGATGATCCGAAAAACAAAGATTCACTTCGCGTGACTATCGGTGATCAGGGGCATAAAGCAATCGAAAATGATAATAATATTTTCAGAAGTGGGATTACTTTCACAGGAAACTTTAATGGGTTTTGAGTGAATGTTATTGGAGTTTGATATTTATTATTTAATTGCAGGCCAAGCGGTTTTGTTATCCTTTTCAATCTCCCCACATGTCATCTGTACACACATATTCATTTCATTCGGTTCCTCATTTTCCAATCATTTTGAATTCCATAAAGTTTTGCTAATATCGTGAATTGATTCAACATTTGGAACGAAATACATTCATTCATATGGTCAGATATGTATTTTCAAATCACCAATCACTCTACCAACTGTTAATTTATGTATTTCCAGTACATGGTTTTATGAATTGAGTGAATATATTTTCGAAGAAATATTGAAGAATCGTGGATTTTTGTTATTGAGAAACATCAAATTCTTTCAATGGTTGAGTCCACAAAGTCGTAAAAATTTGAGATTCGCAAAAATGTCTACAGCTTGGTTGGTTACGCAAAAGTAACATTGTAAACTTGTTACAGGGCAAAATGCTACAGGGCGTATTCGATGTTATGTTGATGGGTCCAAACATCCTCTGCTATTTCTGATTTGCTGGTTGGTGGCCTGGTTTTCGTGAGGCTGCTACGGATAGTGTTTCTGGATCTGAAGCAAGTTCTGATGTTGGATCCAAGTACAATTCTTCAATTTTTAATTCTTCTTTTTAGTTATTTCAGGGATTTCAAATTATTTTATATAATATTAGACAATGGAAGTCCGACCTATTGAAAATAAGGTTCACCTTACATTGATTTGTCGAAAACTGAAAGACTTCATGTTTTATCATAAAATAAAGTTCTAGTGACATTTTACATGATTTACAAAATTTAGATCTTTAGTCCGTAGACATGTTGAGAATTTATCAGTTTAGCAATTAGTTTTTCTGTTATTTTTTATTTTATTTTTCTTGTTGTGAGTTGTAATAAGTACTGCTCGTTGTTAGATAATAATACATCCCCATATTATATTATATTGTTTTATATAACATATCATTTCAAGTGCTTGTATATTCATGTATATTTCTTATAAGTCATCCTTGTAATGAGGCCGTCAGGCCTGTTAGGGTGAAATAAATAAATAAATGAATGATTTAAGTTTCACACAGATATTTATGATTTGAGCCAAATTTCACTAACAAATGGTTTGAGAGTTATATAAAATTCAGTTAAAGAAAATGTGGATTTCGTTTCTCAAAATTCAACAAGAACTATTACAGATATTCAAATTTTGAAAAAAAGTTAGACAGTGAGAACATTAATGAGCTGGCGAACAATTTTTATATCAATTTTCCTCTCAATTAGGTTTGCGTTTATCAACAAATTTTTCGAGTTGAAGTTTTACATAGAGCCTTGATAAATTTCGAAATTGAAGCCTAGTTTTTTTGAAGCTGTTCTTTGAAGACTTTAAAAAAGTTTCTTTATTGAGAATATGGAAAAAAATCATATTCATTTACGGAGGATCAAACATTACAAATTGAAAACATGAGATATTAAAAAAACAATTATTTCAATTTGTTTCCACATCAATGAAAGCCCCATTGTAATGTTTTTCATTGAATTTATCATTCCTATCTTTCGAAAACTTGTCTGATGATGATTTGAATGATTTTGATAAAATGTCAATCAACTGTTCATTCTTCCAGTGGAAATCCTGTTTACTACCCTTCTGTATTCTGAAAAACATTTTTTAAATTTTTTTATTTGTTTATTTGGTAAACAGTTTGTTATTATAAAATGGATTTTTCACACACCATGTATCATTTTGTTATAACATTTCTTCTTTTATTTTTCATTACATTTCAATTTTTTTTCTAACACTATTATTTTCTTTTTATTTTTTGCTATTACAAAAAAATTGTTTCCATTGTTTCCATGGCACAACAAAGCAATGAGAATATTAATTTTGAAAAAATAATCCCAAATATTACTATTTTTCCAGCATAGTGTAGTTTATTTTAAAATAATGAATGTACCCAATTTTATCTATTTAAATGAGCATTATCATTCTATTGATATCAACAATAAATGTATTTTCATGTAAGAAAAAAAAAATTTTTTGAAATAATTTTTCCATCATCAAATTCTTGAAAAATTCAAAATATCTTTTGAACAATGAATTTGTTCGAACAATTAGAATGGTGAATGAAAAATAATTATTTGTTCTGCTGTCAATGAAAAAACAAAACAATTAAAATACTTGAAAATATAAATTTTAATGCCTCATTTACGTTATTTATTTTTGACATTTTGGATTGTTTGTAATTGGGAAGACAATTGCATTTTTAATCTTTGTTAACAAGGACCTTTCTTGAAGATTTTAAAGAATAGTTCCAAGAAAGAGAATATCCAGCTTGAAATTGAAAAAAAATATAGAAGTGTTTATACAAAACCTCCAACTTGGAAAAAATTGTTGATCAATATAGGCCTGATTGTGGAGAAAGTTTCGATACTTTTTTCCAGCTCATTATTATTCATTCATTCATGCATCAAGTGTCTAAGAAATAATTCAAATCTCTAGTCAAAAGTTAGGTCGCCCTTTTAGGATTTCGTACAAATACACCCTCGAAAGAATTCCTGGATGTTGCAGGATTCTAAACTATAGATATTTTGAAAGCAACCCCGTGATTATAAAGAGGGATTGAAAATATATTTTGGTATCCCATACAGAAATGAAAGACAATGGTTATTTCTACATCTCCGATATTGAAAATTGTTCAAATAGAGCGAAATTCAAAGCATAAGCGAAATTTTTTGACAAAGTCTCAATCTGGTTCGTGATTTCTGGGGTTGTGGTTTCAACACGTCGAGTGATTCGACTACATCATGTTTGTGATTCGACTACATCATTGGCAAGTGTATTTTTTGGGAAACAATTGAAATGAATTCAAGTAAACTGTTACTGATATGAATGTTACAGGTTCATGCTTTCCATGTTATTATAATTCTGTTTTCAATTCCAGATTAGATGAGCACCTCATCGCAAAACACAACTACCGAAGAGACGAATACCAGTGCGAATACTGTCCAAAAGCGTATTCACATCGCCCTTGTTTGATCAAACATCGAGCCATTAAACACGGAGAAACGAAGAAGTATCATTGTGAGAATTGCCCCAAGGTGAGTTCAGAAGATTTCTCATCACCAAAAAAAGTTCTGTGACAATTCAGTTACTCAATTTTGTTAATCAATTCAGTCCCTGGTCGAAGTATCGAAACTTCTGCAGCATTTGCAGCCAATAACAAACACATTCTCCTATTCAAATAGCCTCTTCAGTCAAAAAATTTCTTCAGACCTACTGTATGTCTGCAGCCGTAATATCTTCAATCAATCTGGAATATGTAATATATTGATCATCTGTGTCGTCCATCTCACATGTTTTAGTCATGATGACTTTTCTTCCTTCCAGCCTACAAGCCTGGATGAGCATCATAGAATCCTTAAGATCCAGCCTCTCCATAATTTGACAGACAATAAAGCAGCTGATTTCTCGGTATGTCACTCCCAATCCTATATTTATGTTGTATTTTGTTGTGGTTTGAGCTAATTGCTTCCATGATATTCCTACTAGAGTCCATCAAGGGCAGCTTTCGCATTGATTCAAACATTCCTGAAATATTCTAGAGTTGTCCTTTTGTTCTTCTCTTGTTGACATTTCTAGCAGTATGAATTGCTCTGTGTCCTCACCAAATTAGGCCAAACAACTATTTTCACTGTACTAATTATTCAAACTGATGAATCAAGAAATGAATGAACATATGTTATTGAAAAAATTGATGAAATTATTTTTGTTTCAGGTATTCACTGATCCCAGCAACCTCCAGAGGCATATAAGAACAAACCACGTTGGTGCTAGATCTCATGCTTGTCCCGAATGTGGAAAAACATTTGCAACTTCTTCTGGTCTGAAGCAGCACACTCATATCCATTCTTCTGTGAAACCTTTTCAATGTGAGGTCTGTTTTAAGGTGAGTTTTAGCAAATCTTTCCCAAAATATATATTTTACATTCAATTTGGTAGACCCATGGACCAATTTGCACTGGACCAAAGTTGCTTTTTAGAGAAGTTCATAGAATTTGTTTTGGTTTCAATATCTACTCACTAACTTCGTAACTTGATGAGGCATTTTCTCCATGAGTTGTCTGAAAAAATTGGTAATGTATCAGGTAAAATGGGAATGGGTTGACTCAGTATGTCTTTTTCGGTACATTGGCTTCATTTCCACAGAATGAACTATGAAGTGTCTGTGGATCTAAAATAGTAAATCTGGCAGCTTTGTTTAATTTTCAGTTTCTATTTCACAATTTTCACTTCACCAGAAAAGAAGACTTCATCTTCACGACCAAATGCGCCATGTAAAGGAGTTTTCTTCAACTAGTATCCTCTATTTTTGATCTGTAAACCCAATGAACTCTCGCCGATTTGATAAAAACTGATCCTTATATAGCTCAAGAATAACAACGCTCTTTATCACTACATCTACTAACTGATTCGTTTTTGTTTCAGGCCTACACCCAGTTCTCCAATCTGTGTCGCCACAAGCGAATGCATGCTGACTGTCGAATGCAAATAAAGTGCGTCAAGTGTGGGCAATCCTTCTCCACCGTTACTTCTTTATCGAAGCACAAACGATTTTGCGATTCAACAGCACCGACCTCTTCTCTAGCTTCACAACCACAACTACCTCTCAGTGCAATGGCTGGAACCAATCCCTTTCCGCTGTACAGACCTGGTTGCTCTTTACCTTTTGGATTTCCTCCCCAGTTTCCTCCCTACCACCAACTGTTTCCTTCCGGACCGATGATCCCTCCCCTATTCTTCAACCAGATGCATAAGCTCAACTCTGGGGAAGAACACTCTCCTCCGAAGAAGCTGAGGTTGAGCAGCGAAGGTCTTTCCCCAAAGATGGAGCGGTTTTCGCCTAAAGCAGAAAGATCTTCACCTTGTGTTGAGAGATTCACACCTCCAAGAGATACCACCTTCATGGCGAAAATCAGTCCCCCTAAAGGTACCGAAGCCAATGTAGCCCCTTCCCCAGCAAGACCTAGCAAAGTGTTCGCAACAACCGAACACATACGAGTGGAAATCCCTGAGGATGAAGACGAGTTTCCGAAGGACTTGTCTAAAAACTCTTGCAGCCCTTCATCTTCGAGTAGTGATGATGGAGATCAACCGCTGGACCTGAGTGGGTGGAAGAAATCCAAGCAGACCCCGGATACCAAGTTTATTGAGCCACAACGTCAGACCACCGCTTCTCCAGAGTCAACCAGAGAGGAAAAAATTGACGTAGTGGACGTAGAGGAAGAAAAGTCTCTGCCAATGGATGAAACTCCAGTCAAACCAACAATGGCATATCCCCGACCCATACACCCCATGATGCCAGACATGTGCAGGACGTTTCCATATAATTACCCGCATCCTCAAACTAACGACAGGTTACTGCCTTATCCCTTCCACCATCACAGGTTTCCATTCTTGAATGCTCTGCCTCCTCAAAGGATTGACCTGCTCCGACCCGCCCTTCCAGGATTCAATAACAGCAGACCCTTCCATGATGTCATGCAGCAGAGTCAAGGCAAGATCAATAAGGACAGATACGCCTGTAAGTTCTGCGGGAAAGTGTTCCCCAGATCTGCAAACCTAACCAGGCATTTGAGGACTCACACAGGGGAGCAGCCATACAAGTGCAGGTACTGCGAGAGGTCATTTAGCATATCCAGTAACCTCCAGAGACACGTGAGGAATATCCACAACAAGGAGAAGCCGTTCAAATGTCCGCTTTGTGACAGATGCTTTGGTCAACAGACAAATTTGGATAGGCACCTGAAGAAACACGAATCTGATGATGGCAACGGTGGGGTAGCAGTTGCAGATTCGCCAGGGAGTAGTAACGAAAACGAAAGAGAGGATGCTTGCTTTGACGAAATCAGATCTTTCATGGGAATTGTGACCTCTGGTGGAACTGACTACTATAACAATAGCAGGGTCTACAATACGTCACCTCTCAATAACGACATTGACGTTGTAGGCAAAGAAGATGAGGATTCAGAAACTTACTCGGAAGTAGCTGATGAGTATTTGACTCAAACTATGAAACAAGAGAAGGAAAAATTGTTGAACAATAATGACCAGACAATCAAGGTTTCTACCTAGTTATGAGCCGTCAGTAATTTTCAAAGTTAGCACTTTTTTGGGAGAGTTTTATAATGTGATCGTCTTTTTTAAAGTTCTAGAGTAGAATTGAGTTAATTTATTGTAAATATGCATATCTGTCGATATATAAATTGTATAGTATTTCTTAAGTAAGATTATAAAGTTCCTACACAAATTTTGTCAATTTCGGATATATTCATGCACTTGAATCTCATATTATTCCTATAACAACCTCCGAAGTGTTGGAGTCTATTGTATTCATTCTCCGTATCACAATCTAGCAGTAGTTTTGCTAAGTGACTTGCTTTATTGATATTACAAATGTACTATACAAAATTATCCTTGATATTCTTTAATATGTTACTTTCCAATAGCACTATTGTTTATTTATGACATTCGCCACTTGTATATATATAGATGAATTTTCGAATTATCTGATAGGTTCTAAGAGAATAGTGTATGTAGTTTTTTTTGAGATATGTGAAAGGGAAGTCTTATTTACCAGTGATATTTCGATTTGAAAAATATAAATCGTGAATTCGAAACCAAAGTTAATGAATATTCCGTACAAAGTATTTTTGGTTTTTACCAAGGTGAATGTACTAAATCATAGTTGTTTATTATATGTATTTTCCTTTTATCATCACTTATGAATAGTACTTAGGGCATCATCACTTATTGTAAAATATATTTAAAAAAATAAACACACATATATAAGACGTGGTTTTCATTTAAATCAGAAGTTGTGAATACCTTAAACTAAATTGTAAAATTGTCTATGGCTTGAAGTTGAAATATAGATAAATTTTCTTTTTAGACCCAGATTGATATCATAAAATCGTATGGAAAAGAAAGTTTTTGGCTTTCTACAATAAAGTACTCATACATGAAAGAGGTATCATTTTACTCATATGGAACACTGACATCCTCAATGGCACACGTCGGTGTTTCGGAATAAAACACTTGTAATGCAACTCTTTCATAAAAATATGACTTTTTTCTATTCACGTACCGCAAACTCTCGTTCTGGAATTTATTCAGATATCATTTACAGGATTGCTACACAATATCGTATATGAAAAAGATAAAATTTCACTCACTAGTGTTTTCTTCTGAAACATCGATGTCCCGCATTGAAGATGACAGTGTTCCACGTATGTGGAATTTTTTCTCTTAAATTCTGTAGTAAGCATGTACATGATATCTGATTCAATTTTATTGAGAATGTTTGGAGTGAAAATTGGATAGGAAAAAGTGTTTTCGTACAATTCAATGTTCATATCAATGTAGTTGTTTCGAAGTTTATTTGAGAATCAATTTTTCGCTTTCTTAGGAAGATTCCTATATTTTTGTACAAAGGTTAAACAGTAAGAAACCAAAATATTTCTTGCCCAAATATCATTACAACTGGAAATTCATATATTATAGCCCAATACAAAAAACTGTTTATGGGTTATAAATGTACCCCAGTGAATAATGTTTTATTAAAGTGGTAATGGTGTCAGTGAAATCCTTCTAGTACACTTGCTGCTACATTCATAACAAATGATTATTGATTTTTAATTTTTGACCAAGTTAATTCTGTTGACAAAAAATTATCTACTGATTGAAGTATTGCATGAAGGAAATCGAAAAAAAGGAGATTCATTTTGAAATTAGATAATAGTACAGATAAACATGAACTAACAAAACAAAATAGGATTCAGTTGGGTTGAAACTGGAAGTAATAATCCTTTTGAAATTATTGCTGAAGTTTCTCAACACTCACTGTAATACTACTTCTTTTGGTGAACTATTTTTTAAGAATAACATAAGTGATCATACCGTGAATTGAAGGGATTATAATTTTAGTAGTGACTAATTTTTGGGCAAGGAAGTTTTTGGCTTTCTTCTACTCCATCTTGATACAAAAAATGTGAGAATCTTCCAGAGAAAGGAAGGAAGTTATCAATTTCAAAATACGTAACTATATACATTGATAAATTCTTTGGAAACAAATACTTTTATATGAACACTGAATTTTACAGAAGACACTATTCTCTACTCAGTTTGTATTCCAAACATTCTTTGTGGAATAAAATCAGATATCATTCACAGGATTTCTACATTAAATGAATGGTAACAAGTTGCACTTAAATGGAACACTGTCATCCTCACTGGTAGACATCGATGTTTCGCCGTGAGACACTTGCCTTAGGGCTCTTTAGTTCCAATCTGGATAAGATCATAGAAAATATACACAATTCATTCAATAATTACGATTTTTTATGTTACGAAATAAGTTTGATCTCCTTATGTCATCGATGACATCGTAATGACATTAATTCACCTATTTGGAGTGACTAATTTTTGGGAAAGAAAGTTTTTGGTTTTCTACTACTCCATCTTGATACAAAAAATGTGGGAATCTTCCAAAGAAAGGAAGGGAGTTATCAATTTTAAAATACGTTACTAAGTATATGGATGTGTATGCAAAGAAGTAACTTTCAAACACGAACTTAGTAGAGGGAAGTGTCTTCTGTAGAATTCACTGTTCATATAAAAGTATTCGTTTCGAAAGAATTTTTTCTTTCCTGTAATTCGATGTTTATATGAAAGTAGCTGTTTCAGGAGGGCTTTTTTTTCCAGTTCGTGTCTGAAAGTTACTACTTTGCATGATCTACATCCATGTATATAGTTGCGTATTTTTAAATTGAAAACTTCCTTGCTTTCTTTGGAAGATTCCCATATTTTTGTATCAAAATGATCATAACTGTTTCAAATAGTTTTAAGATATTAGTCTGATGGAGTGACTAATTTTTGGGAAAGAAAGTTTTTGGTTTTCTACTACTCCATCTTGATACAAAAAATGTGGGAATCTTCCAAAGAAAGGAAGGAAGTTATCAATTTTAAAATACGTTACTATATATATGGATGTGTATGCAAAAAAGTAACTTTCAAACACGAACTTAGTAGAGAGAAGTGTCTTCTGTAGAATTCAGTGTTCATATAAAAGTATTCGTTTCGAAAGAATTTTTTCTTTCGATGTTTATATGAAAGTAGCTGTTTCAGGAGGGCTTTTTTTCCAGTTCGTGTCTGAAAGTTACTACTTTGCATGATCTACATCCATGTATATAGTTGCGTATTTTTAAATTGATAACTTCCTTGCTTTCTTTGGAAGATTCCCATATTTTTGTATCAAGGTGATCATAACTATATCATATAGTTTTAAGATATTAGTCTGAGAGGAGTCTGGAATGTACAAATTCATTATTTCCATCCCTAATGAGAGAAAAGCGAAACACATTCTAGAAATTTCTTTTGGAGGCAATCTATTAGAGTTGTTCCTAAAAGGGCATTACAGTCTTCCTTTATTTATCAATGATAATTTTTTAACAACGGTATCATATTCCTCGAATATTTTCACTATGATTTCTGCTTATTTGGATTGAAACATTTTATAGAAATCGTTAGTTCCAACAACCCCTCATTCGGTAGCCCGATCATAGATGGCACTAGAATCTGAAATAATATGAAATAAAAGTTATGAGCAATAGAAACTGATTGGTGACATGATTTGGTATAACTATAAAATTTCCAAATTAGAATGTTTGCAACTGGTGAAAATTTTATCACACCACTATGATCTAATAAATCAATCAAAATATTATATAGAGTGTTTATTAAACATGCGGCAAAAAATTAAGGGCCCATTCCTTGGACTATTCTAAGGATATTTTGTTCTTTGATGATGTTTGTAGGGTGCTTTGTTTTGAAGATACGGGGTGAAAAAGAATTTTGACAATAACAATTTTGGTAATTTTAAAATCAATAATGTAGTCAAAATGAAAGTAGGTATAGCTTACTACACTGGATCTACCAAGTAATAAAAAATCCTACAATTCCTATGGTATTTATCAACAACATTCCGAGTACTACAAACAGCTGCAGATATTCAATTTGAATTGTATGTCTTGTAAGTGATCATTTGTACGTGTCGAATAGCTTGAAACTGATTTATTTCAACTATTTGACGTGCATTTTCTGTGTATAACATTCAAAGTCTTGTTAGTGAAGTCCTCTAGCATGAATGGCTACAGTAACGCAGATATGGCTGACATGCATTTCATTTATAGACTTGCTGATGGCAATTTATTAGAAGCTAGACGGTTGAACAGTGAACCATTTCCTAATTATAATGTACCTGATAGAAAAACCATTCAAAGTATACATCAACGACTTCGTGAAACAGGAGCATTGAAGTAAAATGGAGGAACAAGAAGGCCAATGACAGTAATAACGGTAGAAGTAGAAGAAAATGTGCTGGCCATGATAGAAGGAGGTCCAGGCACCTCTACTCGAAAAATTGTAGACACTTTAAATGTAAGTAACGGGACGACTTGGAACATTCATAGAGACTATTTGTTGTAGCCTTACCAAATACAACGAGTTCAGGCACGTTTTGCATTCTGTCAATGACTTTGGCGCACATTGGTTCAAATCCCTCAACTACTGACACTCATTTTTTTTACCAATGAAGCCAGTTTCTCAAGAAATACCATGAGGAATTTCTACAATGAGCATTTTCGGGCTGAAGAAAATCCACATGAGGTGCTTGAAGATCGTTTTCAACATCAGTTCTCCGGAAACGTTTGGGTGGGAATTGTAGGTGACTTCCTGATTGGACCGGTATTTCTGCCAGGAAGACTTATCGGCAAGGTATACCGCAACTTTTTGGAACAAACGCTACCTCAGTTTCTGGAGGATGTACCATTCGTTACAAGAAATACAATGTGGTTATGCACAATGGCGCACCAGCGTATTTTAGCATATTGGCTCGAGATTTTTCAACAGTAACATACTGAGATCGCTAGATTGGTCGAGATGGACCTCACTTATGGCCTTCTCGATCACATTACTTAAATCCCCTGGATTATTTCCTATGGGGCCACCTGGAATCATTAGTTATTCTACTCCAGTGGAAGATATGAAATATTTGAGACATCGGATAATTGCTGAGTGTAACGCGATCAGAAACGATCCTGGTATTTTTTTATGAAAGTGTTCGGGAGTCGATTAGGAGAATATTGGATTCTAGCATCCGAGCGGGGGGTAGTCATTTTCAACAGTTCTTGTAGATTAGGAAACATTACATGCAAATTGTTATTGTCGAAATTCTTCTTCGCTTCGTTCTTCAAGACAAACCTCCCTACCAATAATTATCAAAGCACAAAATATCTTTAGAATAGTCCAAGGAATAGTACCTTGAATTTTTGCAGCATCTTTAATGAACACCCTGTATAAAACAATGAAGATCGCATTAATTTCAATTTCATCAACTGAAGGTGGAATATATTGCATTTGATGTATGGCTTTTGCTTTTCATAGACTTTTCAATGATATCATATCAAAATAGCAGGAGTTCAACAAATTCATAATGACCATGGTAATAGGGAGAGCTTTTTGATTAAGGTCCATACACAGATGATTTGTTTGTGGTAAAGGTTCAGGTTAGATCTCAACTGGATGGTTTTTCATTATGAAGTATTCACTGGATACATCCATTCAAAGAGAGGTTATGAATAAAAATTTTTCAGAATGCTTCCTTTTTCGTAGCAAAAATCATTTATTTTTGTGACAGCTTCGTAATCCTTCTCTTTTTGGTATTCCTTCATCGACAATGACAAGACTATGTGATTTCAGAGTGTGAGTAGAAGATTTTCCCCTCTCCAGCGTTTTCTTTAATGATCATCAGATATTCCTAATCTTTTCATTTCCATCTCGTACCACAAGAACGATGAAACAAACTGAATTCTGCCGAATTCAAGTTTCCCTTTCATCAACTGATTTGTGGATTTCCTTTTCTGAGAAAGTCGTGCAGCAAACCTTCAATTTTAGACAACAAAATCCGATGTTGAATTATATTCATCCACGGGAGTTCAGAAGCAATAAAAAAACCGAAATGAAATCTTAGGAAATAGAATGAACGATATGAATATTTGTGTTATCGTTCGCCAGATCGTTATTGTACAGAGTTGGCCACTTTCAAAAGGAAACTCCTGTTTCCAAAAAAAATGTGCATTTTCGAAAATTTGCTGTAACTTCCTGTCAAAAATTTCTTGTTTCTATTGAAACATTTTCAAAGCATTTTTTACGTACAATTCAATGGTGTAAAAAACATTTTTTCAAATGAGTAATTGATAGTTATTGATGAAAAACATTTTTTCAATGAGACACCCTGTATATTCCTACATATTTCAGTTGAGCTCGAAATCACCTTTTCAAAAATGTAGCCCACTTGATGTTTTGCTACAGTCATACTGTCAAATATAGAAAATAATCATGAAATAATTCAGATCCATTTGAGTAAATAAATGAATTGAAAGATGTTCCAACCTCACTTCAATATTTCAACACAAAAACCCTCAGTATTCAGAATTCCATCTTTCAATATTTCAAGTTCATAGACATCGAAATTGATTCGATCACAGGATATAGAATATAAAACAATCTCCAAATACGCAAACTTTGCACAGATTGTATGCTGAGCATTTTATCTTAGTACAGTGACCGGGTCAATGTTGCAATGTCAGCATATAAATCTTCATAAATATTGAGGGAGGTCAAGATCATGAGGAGACAGTATTCAGATCTTCATTTGAGTATCGATTGATCATCAGCAATGCAGCACATCTCCTTCTCTTCGATCCTGCTAGGTGGCAGTATAATGTAAGTTTTTGGTGTTTAATGTATTTTTCTTATTAACATTTTGAGTGAAACTACGATTCGTTACATATAGATTAAAATACGTGAGTCCATACCTACAAACAACCCAGTTGCGAATGCTATTCTATACATTGTTCGAAACCCACTTCACATTAGGAATAATTGGTAGGTGAGCGAAAATCAGTATTGAAAATTATCCATCTCAAAAAAAGAACTTACTCGACCGACTCATTACATAAAGAAACATCAATTCTAGACATCAGACAACACTACTTTCTCAAAACTATGATAAGACAACGTATTAATAGACATGAATTAAGGACAATAGAACACCAATATAAAACTCGGCACAAAAATAATTCATATGTCTCGAATTCAAGAAAAAACATCCTTCATATGTCTTACTCAGGAGTAACAATTCATTAAGGAATAAACTTAAAACCTGGGTCTTAGGTTTGCCAAGGCTTCAGATACACCAGTACGTTGATATGAAAAATGTTTACTATCACAGTGACATGCACAGAAACTGATTCACATCTTCGTACAGAAAGTTTGAAGATATAATTAAAATAATATGTCT
>NW_019294239.1:0-26676 GCF_000500325.1 Leptinotarsa decemlineata
GAAGCGGTACAAGGTACGTGCAAAAAGGGGACTTTGTACGCATGACTGGTCGTGAGAATTTTTGGATTTTTCTTCTAGTTACGAATAAGTTCAAATCACCTTTGTTGAATAACGTAGAATTATGGAAGTATAATCTATTGATAGTGACAGGAGTAAAATGTTCCAGTTGGGTCAACCATTTTAGCCAGATGTAGAAAAGTTCTTCTGTTACAGCTTGATCCCAATTAATATGACTTCTCCATCAATTCTGAATCAGAATTCTAGCATTCATTATGAGAGGAGCAACCAAGCGGGTCAAATACTGACATAACCTTGCTCAGTACTTTTTTTTTTGTTGGTACTTTATCTCCATCGCAGATTTGATCAAGGATTTTTTTCAGGTTCAATATAAATACGAAATCGTCAGTCGTAGGGGACCAGGATATGCCCAGAACTCTTTTTAACATTTTTGAGTCCAGTTTCACATCTACTGGAGAATTAGCACGCAAGTTCTCTGGAATCGATTGCATTACTTCATTTGAATTACTCATCCATCCAAATATAAATAAAACAGAACACAGAGTCAGATGCTACAAATACAATACGCATATATACAGACGGTTCAATAACCAAAGAAGGCACAGGATGGAAGTGTACTCCAGATCACTAAGCCTAAGGATCACCATGGGCGATCCCGGGAAGCTGGCGCCTAAGAAATATCTGGCGATGACCAGGAAAAATCTACGTTTAACAGTAGGATTTCTGACTGACCACTGTCAACTAAGGAAACACCTCCATAATATGAGGCTAGTGGACAAACCTCTATGCAGGATGTGTGAACAGAAAGATGAGATTGTCAGGCATGTCCTATGCGAGTGCCCGGAGTTATCGTCAAAAAGAGAGTGTGTGTTCGGCGAGTCTTGGTTTATGCCTGCCGATATAAAGGAGATGTCTCCCAGAGACCTGTCCACGTTTCTGGAAAAAACAGGATGGACGATGACATCTTCGGAAGGATGTACCATGGGTCACATGTGGCCTAAGTACTGTGGGCCTACACTCACCCTCCCTACTCTACAGATACTCATCCACTTCACAATATCGAAAATTGCCTCTTTATGAACAACAATAACATGTCGAATTCAATCGATAGTTTCATCTGTCGTATGGCAAGAATCCGAGTAGTCGTCGACGTAATGTTGTTTCTCCATTGCACTGACAATCCCTGCAAACGACGCTGTATTCTTGTTTATAACAAACTGTGCTGCAAACGGGAATGATGTTGCACCAAACATCATCGCCTTCATTTCGTAAACAGCTGGACTTTGGTTTCTCTCCATACTTTGCCATAAAAATAATTGTGTACATCTATCTTCCTCGATAATTGAAACTCTATGAAATATATCTCTGATATCACTTCCAAAAACAATGCTTTTTCGTCTGAATCGTCACGAGACAGATACCAAAGAAGGAACGTAGTCAAGACGCGGCGTCTAAAACCAAGCGAATCTTTCCAGATTTGATGATATTCGCAACCTCAAAGTGTGGAAGATACGAATTGTTTTTTTTTATTCTGAACTTCAGGTGGATGTAACTTCCTGGCGTTTTCTTTTTGGATTTTCAAGCCATTGCTGCGCTTGAGTGGTATTTTTCCCATCAAGAAGCACCGTAGAATCAAAACACGACATTGTTTTTGAAAATATAATTTTTTGGGATACGCGAATATTTTGTTCTACTGATACTCCCGGTTTCTGTATTTTCTTGCAATCCAACAAAAAAGAATGGCTCGGCTTGATAGCGTTAGTCTGACTATTCAAATTCAATTCCAATTCATCATTCGTGAACAATTCCAGCATCGACTAAAGTGGCCCTCAGACGAATATTTGAATGTCTAGTCCCGTCACGTCCTCATCAACCATCAACACGTTGGCAGAGTCGTTGAGAAGTGGTACTCAATTGGAATACGCGATTCCGGTCGTACAAATAAGTACATTTGTCAGCGAAGGCGAATAATATGTTTAATTCAAACGAGTCTATTCGACAGGATATCGACGATTTATTATAAAATGTCTCACAGGATGCGGGGATTGTTTAATTTGTTCGTAACCGGTCCAGTAATTAATGAGAGAAGTAATGCATATAGAATGGACTGTATTTTTTGATCTATACAAGATTGGATTGATCATTTTCTCACAGATCTCAGAAATGTTTAGCGTTTTCAGCTTCCCACCGTAGTTAGGAAACACCCTGTATATTTTAATGAATATTTCTTCAAGCTGAAGGTATACGTATTCATTTATGAGCATCGTAGGTAGGATTAGAAATCAACTTTTGTAGGTGAACCTTACGTTTCCATAATTATTTCCTGCTACATGTCTTTGTTCTGTGTGATTATTATTATCTTTCATGACTGAAAGATAATGGATATACCCCAATATTCTAGCTAGCTGTTCAAGGAATGTCTTCACTTTTCTGATCCGACTTTGCTTTGACAACTACAAGCTTGATTTTGATTCGATCCAAATTATAACGTCAACCACAAGCTTGATTTCGGCTTGACTTTTTTAATTCGTCTGAATGGAATTTGCTTGAACTCTTGAATTCGCTTGAATTTTTCTTGATTTGTTTGGCAGAACTCTTCAAAGTTAGAGTATTTTACTGCTTGGAAGCTAGGCACAGAACATTCTCTGTCAAAGAACCGGTTTTAGTTCGGAACCCAGGCAATGTTACCACCTGTGTCGTCAGTCCCTTCGAACATGCAAACAGAGGGCGCCACCGACTGTAACTATGACATCCTCGTAAACGTGGGTGAATACCCTTGTCTCTACCTCACTTCTCACTTCACTAGGACCGAATAAAAGAAGAAAAATACTCGACATTAGTTTGTCTGCGTAGCAGTAAAATGAGTAAAATAAACAATTGATATGGAATTTAATAGCTGCTAGAATTTTGGCTACGATTTACGGAGTACTGCTGCAGACTGCTTAGAGAAATCCTAGATCTGTGAAAATAGAAGATAGCAATGTAAATAATTGTTATGTTTCAATCTACAAGTTAAAAAAAAGGTTTTTTTGTGCTCAGATTGCCTCGCAATCTGAAAATGAAAATGATGAAATGAAAAGTGGGGAAATGAAATGATGTTGCAGTAGATATCACTACAAAAATAATCAAGTAGCGACAAATCTGGTCACCTCGGATGTCATATTCAATGCTGCTTCTTCTTCCAATCCAGTACTGTGAAACATTTTGGTCTGGGTGCTGTGAACAATCACGGTCTAATGCAGGGGAACACCGCCTGTATTTCAAATGGACAACCCAATTATTCACGAATTAATCAGAAGTGGAAACCTAGTCAGATAATCAGCCAAAATACCTCAAAATCAAAGTTGAGCACCTTATTATCGGGCTTCAAAAGTTCTATGTTATTCAAGAAAGTTTCTTTATGTTAATCAAGCGTTATTCCAAATGTTATTAGAAGAAACGATAAATGGGAGTAGCAAATTTGATGTGGAAAATAACATTTTATAGTCTTTGACCTGCATATAAAGTGACAACTGAGTCTGATTTAAGAAAAAGTTGGTGTCAGACACCGGAACGATAACAGGAGAATTGAAAAACTGCTGGAATGATCGTTATTCCGTCTGTGGGCAAGTATTTGGGTAAATCTTTGAGATAGTAACTAAACCAATCAGTCAATTGTATAGGTACTAGTTTTTGTAGAGAGCCTAATAATATGTAACATATTAGTAGGTCAGAAAACCGTTTTTCTTTCCTTCAATTATTCTATGAGTTCATACCGTTTCTAGGAGAAAACTGAGAAGAACCGAAGCAGCTGTTCCAACAATAACTATTCGTGCCATTCCTATCGATGTTTCTCACCGTTGCGGTTATGACAAATAATTCACAAACGTTCTAGACGTGCATGACTTAATTTTAATTGAATCGTCTCTAAACGGTTTCTCGGTAAGTGTGAATAACACCGTGGCGTTAAAGAAAAGCGAAAACGGCGAGTGCTGGCAGCGGTACAAATGCACTTTTCGCTGAAAGAAACCGAGGCCACATAAATCTCGGGGATAAATCACGTAGTAAAATTATATTTAGAAAGTCGCCATCTTTCGTTTCACGGAGATGTAGCAGGTCTCGGTAAGATTGGACCCCCGTTGAAGAGAGTGGTTGACTTTGATCACATATCGTAGTGAACAGGAAACTGAATAATTATTGAGTATGCAGCAGAACTTGAGAAAATCCTTAATTATAAAAAAAATCTGTTTAAAATCTGTTTTTTTGTTAACCAGCTGTTGCACCCCTACGAACGACAACCCTCAGAAGTCGAAACTTGTGCGAGCTAAGGACTAACAAACTACAAAAGATCGGACCGAACAGAAATTTCGGAACGAATGGAGGAGCACATATTGAATATGTGCAGAGACCACATGACACCGAAGTACACCTTTAACACAAATTTCACGGTGAAGAGTGAAAGACCATTAGTCATCCCGAAAACATGTTTGGAAAAAACACCTGGTATACAGATGGATCGAAGACCAAACATGGAGCGGATAGAAATTTGAACTACAGCTATCCGTCTTTCAGGCGGAAGTGTATGCTATCTTAGAATGTGCAAGGCTTATCAAATTGAGACCTCAAAGAAATGAGCGGATCAATATTTCAACAGACAGTAAGAGCGAACTAGGGGCTCTGACAAACCCAAAGGTGACATCAAAACTGGTCTGATAATGCCATAAAGAACTGAATGAACTTGCAAACAAAAACAAATTAACTTTGTACTGGGTGCCAGGGCATTCAGGAATTACAGGTAATGGTAAAGCTGATGAATGCGCTAGACGAGGATCATCAACTTCATATATAGGCCCTGAACCAGCTCTGGGTGTACCAAAATCATTGATACGAAACCGGATTAGGACATGGACCAATAAGAAGCACACAGAGTACTGGACAAAAGTACCTGGCAAGAAACACACCAGAACTTTCATTTGGGAACCGTCCGAGAAAAGAACCGAAGAACTACTTCAGTATAGTAGGGACCGACTCAGAATAATTACAGGGTTACTAACCGGTCATTGTCCGCTTAGAGGATACCTGAATGAAATGGGGCTGTATAACGAAGACCTCAGCTGCATATTATGCAACGAAGGGATAGAAACAGCTCCACACATCTTATGCGAATGTGAGGCACTGAATCACAGTTTATGAACAAAGTTGTAGGACAAAAAAGCTACAGCTACCTCAGCCTCAAACTTTTTAATTCGCTACCCAATCAAATAAAAAGATCAAAAAACCAAAATGAATTTAAAAAACGATTAAATGACTACATTACCAGTTTGCACGTACAGAGATACATAAAATAGTGTATTGATAATATTTCTGTGTCTATACATATATAGTTATTAACCTCAAATAGTGTTCCGTTATTATATAAATATATCTTTAAATCGAAAAACAAACTGACCATATGTAGAGATTTGATGGGCATTATCAGAGGACCGTTTGCTGCTTTGATCAATTTATGTTGGTGAACAATAAAATTATAGTTGGATCTTGACGTATATCCTGTGGCAAGCCGAAGATGTAAACTTTCAATGCAAAAAATGTATGAAAATTACAGAAATACAATAAAAGTTACAACCCAAAGTGTATCTAATAGCCCCAGAATCAAATTATATGGCTCTCGATGCCAAGCATATTAAAGCACCAGTTTCAGGAATTCC
The DNA here is from genome assembly GCF_000500325.1 of Leptinotarsa decemlineata. Classification (NCBI taxonomy): domain Eukaryota; kingdom Metazoa; phylum Arthropoda; class Insecta; order Coleoptera; family Chrysomelidae; genus Leptinotarsa; species Leptinotarsa decemlineata. The sequence continues at coordinate 5,706 of NW_019294239.1, forward strand.
TTCTGCTGATTTTCTAGAAAAGTCATGTGGTTTTTGAATGGTACCCCCAAGCTTGTATGCCGTATTACAGGTAACTTTGAACGATTCTATAATTCACAGTTCTCAATATTGTATACGTGGATCAATCATAACTCCTGAATATTCAAACTTTTTGCTGGGTGAATATGATGAATCGTTTTCTCTATTTCTACTGGACTGAAGTTTGGTGATGTGGAACTGTTACAGGTGAATGGTAGATACTGCATTTTTTACTGCAGGTTGATTGTCAATATTTTTTTATCAAATCAGTGCTTAATGACAGACATAGCATTCTGAACAAAATGATTCTTTGTGAAACTCTGCATTCGATAAGCATGTTTTCACTTCAAATACTGTGACATACTTATTTCTATTCGATTTGTAATTTTCAAGCAGTGTGAGACAGTTCTTTATCACTCCAATTCATTGATTAAAAATAATCAAGGATATAAAGGCCTCCAAAATCGTCGATTGTCAAGTGAATGACAAACCTTCATTGTATTCAATTTCTCGAACGGTAGACAGAGATCTTTGTCTCCCTGTCCGATTGTTTCAATAGTCGAAAGAAGGAGCTACTAAACCGCCAACTCGAATCCTGCTGAACCGTATATTTTTGCATTTCTAATTGCTATTATAAATATGCAAAAGAAGGGTTGGGTTTTGGTAACGCCCTTGCTGGCGAAACATGATTTAGTTTGCTTTCTTGATGAGGTACAGCCTCGTCTAAAGTCGGAATCGACAGGATGTTTCAGGTAGAAGGTCACTGCAAACCCTCCAGGATTCAAAATAGGAAATTGAAACTCTGTTGATTATTTTCTGGAGGTCTATAAGAATCTGGAAAGTTGGAGAAATTGAGCCTTATATCTTCTTGTCGTGGAAACAACACTTTTCGATAACAATCAATCAAAATATACTTCATTTTTGGGTACTTATGGAAACACCCTAGTATGAAAATATAATCTGAGTAGTGTGAAACGATCACAAAATGCGTCTTCTATGAGAAACCCTCTTACCGTTTTTCCGAAAAAAATAATTGAGTTATTCATCGACCGGTGAATGATTATTTACTTTGGCTGCATATAATACTGAGTCTCATTCAATAAGTTGAGATTTTTTTCTACCTTTCGCACAATATTCCAAAAATCTGCCGTATATCGGCAGATTTTTGAAATATCATCATCAATACAGGTACTCCAGGTTCTTTAGGTAAATTTGCATGTATTTGGGTGACATCAGGTACTATTCTTTGTGTTGGATCTTCTCTAGGTTTACTGTTTCTAGGAGTGTGTATTGATTTGTTTAATATATTGAATGTTAGGTCTTGTTGTGACAACAAGACCTAATATATATTCCGGAGAGGTGCATTATGGACATGCCTAGGGTTGCCCCTCTCCTCTCATGCAGACCTACGACTTTGTAGGTATGTGTGGCAGATACCCAACGGAAAAAACAACAACTAACCCAGCTAATGCGCCCAGAGAGTTGAAGTAAAACCATCAGGCACCTGTGCAACGTCTTCGACATGGAAGATTCGTCGCAAGTTATTCCCCACTATGAAAAGCAGAAATGAATATTTCGTTTGGTCGATACGATTAACCAATAGACCGGTTTTGGGGTGATTGCCCCATCATCAGTACCGGGCATGGTCTCCTCAGAACGGTGTGAACCGTCTGAGTACCACGACCAAACAAATATAATTCCAGCTAGTCATAGAATCTCTCTACAGTTGATTCAGACGCCACCTGCAGACAGAGCCAGGAAAACAACTGCACAAATATACTCCACAAGCATTTTACTTGACTCTGTCTGCAGGTGGCGCAGTGTACATCCCACTGTTGATAGAAATATATTATTATTAATTAGATTTGGAAAGAGCAGTCTCAAATTGTTGCTTCCAAGTGTGCTCCAATCATATTTCTAGCATAATAAATAGGGGAAAACTAGAAAATAAATATTTTGAAATAAAATGGTTACTTCAGTGTTGTCCCCAGTAAAGAGAATGAGCAAATGTGTCAAAAATAATGTGAAATTGTTCTCATTTGATGAGTTTGTCTCCCACGACATATTTGGTAAAAAAAGTACTTGCCACCGTTTTTGTTCCTATATTCCTTTTGGTCTATTTCAAATATAGCTTGAAAACTGTATTATAACTCGAAAATTTTCGAAACGTTCATATATTAAAGGAAGTTCGACTGTTTGATCAACACGGATCAAGTTTTACGTGGGAATCAATAGGTAGATAGCACATTTCTGCAAGTCACTCTTCTCCTTGTACATGACAGGCTACACCAACGGATCACTGTTGGCAGAGGCGCCATTCCAGCTTTTTATTTCCATACAATCAAAACAAGAGCTCTACCCTCCTACGCTCAGGGTTCAATTGAATGTATGGAACAGGACCGGATCGAGGGAAGCAGACTAAGCAGCAGCAAGAAGAAGAAATATTGATTGCTGTTATATGTCAATAATTTTATCCTGGAAAACGAAAAATAAAAAAACACGAGGTATCAGGGTCCATTATCCATTTACATCTTCTCTCATAATTTTTTGCCGATAATTGTAAGAGTAATTGAAGATGATGAAGATAACTAGGACACCAGTTGCTCTCCATTCAGATGACGATCGTTTTGATTCAGGAGTGAAGTGATGGATCCAGGTTTCATCCATTGTCACATATCGACGCAAACATTTTGGTTTGTTGTGTTTAAACATATCCAAACATTGCTCAGAATCATCAAGACGATCTTGTTTCTGGTCAACAGTGAGCTCATGCGGCACCCACTTTGAACGGAGCATTCTCATAGTCCAATGCTCATGCAATATAAAGCCAAAACTTCCTTTTAGTATTTTTACAATGTCAGTTAACTGACGAAACTTCACTTTTCGATCATTCGAAACGATTTTGTGGATTTTTTCTATGTTTTCTGGTGTTAGTGCCTTATTTGGACCTCCACTGCGTTCTGCATCATCGGTGTCTTTACAACCAAGTTTGAAGTCAGCAAACCAGCGTTGTATTTGTTGTTTCTGGTGAAGCGGAATCCTAATAACACTTTTCAAGCCATTGTATCGATTGATCGGTATTTTTTCCTCATCAAGAATTGTTTTTGATCCATAACTCACACACTGATGAGTAGAACACCATGAAATTTCAACAGCTTTCTTTTGAAGGTTAGTACTAACTGAAAAAGCGGTGAATACAGCAAGGCTAGCGCCATATATTTGTTAGGCCCGATACTTTTCATTTGAAAAACATCAAAAACCTTTTATCCTCAACTGTAGCAGCTCTCCGCAGAGTCCTACCCTGCGTAGGTCAATATTGTCTTTCGCGTTTCCTTCATCTGATTGTAATATTCTTTTGGAGAGGCTGATTCTCTCCGAGTTGAAGTGGAAGGCGAAACGGCATATGATTTTGTTTGTTTATGAAATTGCTTTTATGGCTTTATAATAGACTTTAACGCTCGTAGTACGACTCCTACGTGAACTTTGGCTTATAAAGCAATTGTATAAACATTCAGGAACAGTCACGGATAAACAAATAACACGGACTTACCGTACACGTTATTTATGAGGTTGGTTCGAGTTGGTACGACTCTATTTATGTGCATTGTTTCGTAGAAAACTGTTATCTAGTTTTTTTTTTACTGACTAGTCTCTGGGAGAGCGGCTACTGAGAAAAATATGAAGTTAAATATAGGGTGGGATAGGGAACAGGTATATCTACATGTGGAGGCTGTCCATTGGCTTTCCCTCACAGTCATATTTCGTCAGCAATACATCTAAGTATCTCACGTTGTCCTTACTCCTAAGATCAATATTATAGATTTTCAAATTGACGAGCTACTCGAATATTGAGAATTTCGAGGAATCCAGGAGTGCAGCAATATTAACGATCGATCGATCGAATACGTTTATTTTCTCTTAATGTTGGTTAGTGGTTAGTGGGTCTTTTCTCGTTCCTTGGGCATTGCTGTTTTTGTGTATGGGTTAAGTTGTCCGGGTACAGCTGCAGGTGGTTTGTTGGTTATTTCGGGATGTGGTGGGTCTAGGGGGATAAGTAGAACTACTTATTTCTGACTTTCTCCAGCAGTCTTCTACCTGATCGCCAGAAGGAACCCGTCAAAGATGTCTTGGAACCGCTCCGGGATATCCTCCAGAACTCCTAGCTGGGGGAAATGGGAGCTTTGTCCTGGGAATCCTCCTAGGACCCCGCGGTGCGTCCAGGGGGTGGCCATCGTCTCATTTGCGGTAGTGTTGCTGCTTCTGATTGTTCTGGTGATATATTTGCGTCGAAGTTCCTGAAATCTCAAATTTATAGGAATTAATTTTACGTTGTTATATAGTTCTTTGAAGGCGTTGTGTACGTTTCGTACTATTCTCCTCTCTGTGGTTAGTAAGCGGTGACCTAGTCTCGAATGGATTGCGTAGTAGATCATGGGTTTATAGTCCATGATCGGTCTTACGGTCTTGTAGGTGTGTAATAGTGTTTTGCTGTCGCAACTCCCGAGCTTGTCCCTCAAGGCTTTTAGGAGGTTAGCTCTTTTCCTGACTCTGTCAGGGGTATTTCTCAGGTCAGCTTCCCAGTTGAGGGTTCTCGTGAAGGTAATCCCCAGATAGGTCACCGAGTCTTGGAGCCGGAGGGTTTCTCCTAGAAGTCTGAGGTTCAAGTTGATGGCGTTAAGTTGGGGTCGGTTTGAGGTGTTTGGATGCCTGAAGAGGATTGTCTGGGTTTTTGTCGGATTGATTTTGATGCGCCACTTATTGCACCATACTGCAAAGTGGTTTATCGTGTCTCGAGTTTTTCTTTGTAATTGTCTGGTGTTAGGAGCGAGGGAAATATTATTGTGTCGTCTGCATATTGTAGGATTCTTTGGGATATGGGGGAGTGGTGGACGTAGACTAGGACAATTGTAACGAATTCTTGGACCTATGTTACAAGAGTCGTCCGTAACATAGTCCCATTAGAAGTACAAACGGACGAGGACCATTTTTAGTGTACGCACCGCAGCAAGGTAGATCAGTTTCGACCGTTGCCATATCGCTTTTGATAATGCCTGCCGCAGTAGCAGACGAAACTTCAGGTATAAAAACCTGAAGACTACGGCCAATAAACCCGAAAAGCCAGCACACCAAAGAAATTGATATTATATTCAACGCTGAAGAGTTAAGAAGGCATCTGTGATCAGTCATTCCAGGGATAATAACAATTCATTTCATTTTTATACATGAATTTACATTTGCAGTGGTTGGTGGTCTCGATTTTTTTCTTTGCAATTGGAAAGTTTGGGAATAGAAACCACTCTGGTTACGTTAGTTTCACCGTTTCTTCTGAATTGTCATTTTCAACTTCAGAAATTTTTACAGGTGTTGACGAAATCTTGTAAGACGTTCCTCAATTGAGATTTTATTTGGTCTGCCCTGTAGATACGAATTATTGACGGAAATACCTAGAGAGATGATTGTATGTGTCAATCTGACTCGTTTTTCTAGTGAAATCTACTCGACAGCGCAGCTGAACTAATTAATTTAACGTAATTTCTGGTTTTCAGTATATTTTTTTACGAAAATGATATTGAACAAATACACTGCTTTCAGTGAGACTCACATTTATATCATTGCACTCAACAATTTTATGAATATAATAAAAAAAATCACCAGATAAAAAGTTTCAGCCTCCGAAAATATAGCGGTACGGAGAAACGGATAAAATGGTAATTTTAATATGTAAATCCGCCCCTTTCTTCCCCAGAGGGGGACCCCAGTTGGAATATTTGAAAATCCTTCCTTAGTAAACATCTAAGACCTAAGAAGCATCCATATATCAAAGTTTAGATTCCTAGGACTTACCGGTATGGAGAAACAGTACAAAAACACTTTCTTTCCTATTCAGTTTGAACTCCAAACAATTATTGTAGAATCGAATTAGAGTGTACTCCAGATCACTAAGCCTAAGGCTGGTATCTCAAAACATAACAACTTGCACTGACAGCAGACAAGTCCTATTAGACTTGAACAGACAACTTGTTTGTCACCTCTGGGCTAGTTCTAGAGTGCTATCAAGATTTAGCCAAAGCCTCGGTAGATAATAACATCATGCTGAGTTGGGTTAAAGGATACAACAGGAGTAAAGGTAATCGCTTTGCCGACTCTTTAGTCAAGGAAGCGGCTGGACTAAGAATTTTAGGACCCAAAGGAAAGGAAACAAAGAAAGAACTAGGAATTGATGAGGTCTTACTTTTCATCATGCGATGTCCATCAAAACGTAAATTAATTTCTCGAATAGATTGTCAAATCAAAGAAGAAATATTCAGAGAAAGCTACTAACTGTCGTCTCAGTCTGTTTCAATTGTAATATTCCTGTTGATAGGTACATTCTTATATAGTCTATCTTGTCCAATTTGAATCGTGTGCACGCCTCTGTCTCCGTTTTGATAGGATTGCTAAGAAAAGAGCGGGTTGCTTTCAGTAATGGCACCGGAGGCGCGAAGAAAATTGTAGTGTGTGCATTAGTGGATCAGAATTGTCAGGCCGCCGCCGTCGGGAGGCGAGAAAGTATTTTTTGTGAAGCGTCGAGGAAAGCCGTGTGCCGCCGACCTCTGATTGTTAAGGAGTTCTTTCAGGTGGCGAAGGTGGGATTGCATCGAGGTGGAGAGGAATGGAGAAGAGTGAGATGAAAGTGACTACTTCTGGAATAGGTTTCTGTCGGGGTTGAGAACAATGGACTTTCTCAATGGACTTTCTCTGAAAATTCATCGGTCCTCACTAGTTTCGCCTTCTGAGAGTTGTCATACATGAGGGCAGAAGTTGAAATAGATTCGATCTCCACCCTTTTTTCTCTGTCTCTCTCTCTTTTTTCCAGCACGTTCAATAAGTTCGATACCGTTTTTATATTATGATATGAACCATCTTGCTCCTCAATCATACACTAATTGTCGACATCACTTCTTTAACGTTGGGAAATATTTGACAGCTGAGCCGTTTTCACAAGTTTAGTAACAAAAAATTATCCGAGGGGCCTAAATCTGGCGGATGCGGTGCATTAGGTAGCAATTCGAACTTTAATTAATTAATTTTGGTCATTGCGATAATGGATTTGTGAGCTGGTGCATTGTGTTGGTGAAAAAATACTTTTTTCTCAGCCAACTCAACTGTTTTTGCTTGATTTCCTCACTCAAACGTTGCAATAAGTTCGCATAATACTCGCCCTTAAGATAGTCAATGAAAATTATCCCACACGCATCCCAAAAATCGATGCTATGACCTTACCTGCAGATGGAACGGTTTTTATCTTCTTTGGAGCCTGTTCTCCTTTTTAAGTCTACTGTTTTGATTGTTCTTTTGTCTCTGGTGTAAAGTGATGAAAGTTCGCATAATACTCGCCCTTAAGATAGTCAATGAAAATTATCCCACACGCATCCCAAAAAATCGATGCTATGACCTTACCTGCAGATGGAACGGTTTTTATCTTCTTTGGAGCCTGTTCTCCTTTTTAAGTCTACTGTTTTGATTGTTCTTTTGTCTCTGGTGTAAAGTGATGGACCTGTTTCGTCCATGATTATAAAACAACCCAAGAGTTCTGCGTTGTTGTTGTGAAACTGCACTAAACACTTAATTGAAACAGAAAGCAATGCTTCATTGCCACACGAAATTCCTCCTCATTTATTTTCTTCAAAATGACAAAAGTTGCTTCAATCAAAATGTTCTATCCTATAAACTAATAGTCCGGCAGCTGTGAAATTTCTACAAGTGATTGGATCTGATCGAGAGGAAATCATTTTCAGATACGTTCTTCTTGCTTATCAGAATAGAATAGAATAGAACAAAATAGAATAGGATAGGATAGAATAGGATAGGATAGGGGATAGGATAAGGGATAGGATAGGGGATAGTATAGGATAAAATAGGATAGGATAAGATAGGATAGGATTGGATAGGGGATAGGATAGGATGGGGAATAGAACAGGATAGGACGGGATAGGATAGGATAAGGGATAGGATGAGATAGGATAGGATTGGATAGGGTAGGTTGGGATAGAATAGGGGATAGGAAAAGATAGAATAGAGTAGAATAGAATAGAAATGTATTCATCATTGAAATTTCATACATGTGGTACATACAGATATAAAACTTTATCAGACTAGTTAGAACAGAACGTAAAGCAACTGCGGTTATCTATAGTTACAGTGTATACATACATGTTAACAGTTAAGTAGACATATTTAAAAGATATAATAACGGTGATGAAATGAGATATGCAAGTAGGTTAAGTAAGTTAAAATTGTAAAATCAATATATTTGTACAAGTAAAATAAGGTAATTATATGTACAATAATACCTAGAGTTGTAGAAATTCACCAGGAGAATAAAATACGCATTTTTTGTGAGGTAGTCAAGTGAAGCACTTAAGAATTTAGTGAACCTATATACGTTTCCAAATAGCTGAAGTGCTCTATTAAAAACAAAATCTGTTTTTCCGTTAATCAGCTGCCGCCCCCATACGAACGACAACTCTCAGAAGTTGGTAAACTTGTGCGAGCTAAGGACTAACGAGGTCTTACTTTTTAACGTGTGATTCCTAACACGTTAGTTATCAGTGCAGATGATGCACTGATAACTTGAGGAGCCCTGACCAACAGCCAGTCGAGAGTAGGGTAATCGCAGTTCATTACCATGGTTTCCATAAGTGAGGTGTAGCGTAGTTTTGACCAAGTACAAACAAAACAGCAGAAGCACTTGATAGTATCAACTTGCTAACGGAGAAATATGGACAATAAAACGTACCTTATAGAGGAGGAATGAAAATATGGATACAAAAACACTGTTTCCTGCTTCTCTCCTGAGAATAGTTGTAAATAATTCGTATTTTTGTATTATTCCGAATCGTCAGTGACAATTGATCCAATTTTCCTTCGTAGCCGCCTAGCAAATACGGAAACAGTAATGCCCAAGACCGTTTTCACTCGCCTGCCTCGTGATTTAGGTGTCGGGAGAATGATGTATGAGTTTCAGTGGCATGCGACATTACTCATATCGCGATAATGTAAAATAATATCGGCCTGTGACCGCTCGCCATTCCTGAACAGCGGCAACTCAGGATTTTCCCTGTGGCAAAATCGTATATTTGCTGTCGTCGTGGTTACCGTGTTTTCTATGCATGCGACTTGCACTCGGTTCGAAAACGCGATTTCCGAGCGGCTTTTCCAGCGCGGTTTCCCAGCGTTTTTTTATTTTCATGCCAACTCCAACAATTAAATGGATCATGACAGTGTTTGCGATTTTCAACAGCGGCGAATTTTTACAGCCGACCGGTCGTCGGATTCCGAGCGATAATTGGAGGGCAAGGGCGACCAAGTAGAGGAAGAATCCAGGTAAAGGAATGGGACTCGAGAGTGTGGACTATTTCCGAGCGGTATTTCAGTTGCGATTCGACCATGAAAGTGAAAACTTCGATTCGTAGCGTAGAAAGTCACCCTTGTTTGTGGGACAAAAGCGAGTATGTACTACAAATATATATATTTTGATTTTATGTATTTTCAAGTTTCCCATAAGAAATGTGTTGGTCACGTCTCCCGCTAGAAGAAATATATGAATATGAAAATGAAATACAATATTTCATTAGCTTGAACTAACGTCAGTGTAACAGTAAGCCTCTCGTCAACGCTGATAGTTCTTTCATTTTTTTGTATAAAACAGAAAAACTTTCTTCCTGGTTCCTCTTTCGGTGGTACGGGTGCACGTAGTACCTCCTTGGGGGTCGTTTTCCAGCAAGAGCACCTTCTGCTCCCAAAGCGCAAAGGAAACCACCAGCAGCTTTGAAGTCACGAACGATACTAGGGGACGACAAGGAAATATTTCCCCCCCATTTAGAATGCCAGTAAATCGCCAACACTGTCAGATACTCACTGTAGCGCTCGAAACAACCACATCGAATCACATGAAAATTTATTTTTCCTCTTCAGTTTGTTTCCCAAACTTCCATTATGGAATTGAATCACATTCACCGGAACGCTTTAATACATAATATATGAAAGAGTATTGTTAACTTTGCCCCGTGGGTTTACTAATAATTGACTACATTGAACAATAATCAAACTAAACTTCAATTCACTTCTAATACAACAGACACTTCAACTAAAACTTCCAACTATTATTCGAATGTCTATCGCCTTACTAGATCGCTCCGCGTATCGCACTGTAAATTTCACTTGACTGTCTCGATGGGCGGGTGAATGGTGCTCATATTTGGCAATCGAAGGCGCCGGAATATTCCTCAGAATTCCATCGAAGCCGGTAGCATGTAGAACGGCAGCGAACATTCACGCGCTCTTACTTACGTCACAATTGGTTCATGGATACCAGTGGCGGCCGGTGTTATTTTCTTCAGGGCATGACTTACAACAGTATCATTATAAAATTTCACTTACATTTAACACTTTTCGAAGTTCTGCGCAATCTTCACATGAGATTATACGAAATAGGCAATTCTTCTATTGTCACGATGATAGTTCATTTGAACATTTATACGGTAACGATGAGATTGGAACCTTTGGTATGAAAGTTGAATAACTTTTTTCGAGATCAATTGCCCTAACACCAAACTGATATTTTTGCACTTGTCGCACGTCTCACCAACAAAGTTAGCATCTTCAGGAGAAGAAAATTGATCTCATTTTCTCAATTTTTTCTCAATTTTCTTCTCCTGAGGATGCTAACTTTGTTGGCGAAACGCGCGTCGAGTGCAAAAATATCAGTTTGGTGTTAGGGCAATTAATCTCGAAAAAAGTTATTCAATTTATACGGTAGCTTGATTCAATCCCAGTCATAGAAATCTCGTATAAATCGAAAAGGAGAATGGGAAAAAAATTGAAGATGTCGAAGTTGAATCCCAGGAGTACAAAACTTATAATTGTTTATCCTCTCATTGGATTGGATTCCTCCAATCAAAATACTGAACTTCTCTCCTCGATCACTTCAGCAATTACAGCTTCAAACACTATTTTGATAATTCACTTCCAACGCCGTTTTCATCAGTTTTCCACCAAACAGCTACAACTATTTTCTCGTCCAACGCTTCCGGCATTTCCTTGATTGAGCCTCCACTTTGACGGGATTTTTCCGAACAGAACCAATCAAGCGTGTATGCAACTCCAATATGTGTGCTCTGACGGAAATGACAGAAGGCAGGAAATTAAAGTTTCATTTTCGTTAGAATGGGTTCGCGTGTTCCTCGCCAAATAATGGCGACATATTCCGCAGGGGTATTTGATCAATCCCTCAGTGTGTTTCATTGGTGTCCGCGGTTATTTTCCACCAGGAGGAATTGTTTTAATTTACATCCAAAGTCTGAGTTTATATCAATGGTAATCAACGGAAAATCAATTGCCATTGATTATAGGTGGGTTGTACTGAGAGTTTTGTTTTTATCACGCTTTTATGTATGATTGTTTGTTTGTAACTTCCAAGCTCGAGATTTGTATTTGACAGAATCAATGACATTATTGCTTGATCTATTCGCGGGCAGATGGCGCTGTACTTAACCTCATTGATATAATTCGAACTCACATTACATGCATTTCTTTATTTGAAAAAAGCATTTTTTTCATTAACACGCGCGCTTGGTAGCTGATTTTCAGGCTCCCTCTCTGGAATCGAAAAATATCAATGGTCATTTTTCTAAACAATATACGGCTGATCGATCCCATAGTTTAGATAAAATAAATGTAGTTTAAAAAGACTAAAAAACACGCTTTCATAGCATACGAAACTGAAAAATGAAAAATTAATATACTTTAAAAAACTAAAAAACATGCTTTTGAAGAAGATAGTGTTATTGTAGGACTTCGTTAGTCCTTAGCTCGCACAAGTTTCTCAACTTCTGAGAGTTGTCGTTCATATGCGGGCGACAGCTGATTAACGGAAAAACAGATTATCTATACTCCTCCTCATCAGCTTCCTCGATATGAGTATTTATCATTCTGATCAGGATTTAATACACTAAATTTTACAACTCCTGATCGTAATCCTATCTCTAAGAACCATCAAGGAACCCATGATTTTCTTTGCCAGGATTCAGGCAATCGTTATCAGCAGTTATGTAGGATCTAGGTGCTTTGAAATTCTAGCTAGATGTTTCAGGACTGTCTCCAATTCAATCATCTGACTTTTGTTTTTATTTCTCACGGATAACTTCAAATACAATCTTGATTTCAATTCGACCCAAATAATAACGTCGACCACAAGCTTGATTTCGCCTTGAATTTTTTTAATCTTGCTGAATTGGCTAGCAGAACTCTTTTGAGATGGACCATTGCACATTTGTCTATCCCGAATTTCATACCGATAGCATGCGTGTTCTCTTCTACTACCCTCAAGGACTGATGGAGATCCTTCTCTCCAGAGGCATAAAGTTTAAGATAATCCATATAAAACAAATGGGTGACCTTGCGCCTCCGGTTTCCGGGGGTGCCACAGTTATACCTTCGAGTATTTCTGAGCGCATTAAACTGAGTATTATTATTATTATTTCATATTTAAACTCGGGAAAAATCTCCGATTTCAGAATAAAACACCTGGATAAATTAAACCCTTTGTTCGATGTCAATAATATTGCTGTGAAATACATATCATTTATTCATCCCTTTCACATTCGTCGTACCGCCGCTGGTTTATCACCTCTCTCCGGAATTGTAACCAAGTGGAGTTATCGATTTCCGAGGGAGTTAGCAAACTACGGTAATAAGCGCCTTCCCGCCTCTTAATAATGTTAAAATGTTAGTTGCAACTTCGGCGCTCGGAATCATAACGAACACGAAACGTCGCCTTGTTGAATTTTTATCGAACCGAAAGATTAATTAACGAGTTCTTGGGAATAACTGATACGAAAACTAATTTCGATGAGAAAATTCATCTTATTAGTAGCAGGTCTCGAATGAGAAGAGGCTGGGAGGAATGGGACGGGGAAGTTATTCAATATCATGAGCTGTCTGTATTAATGCGTTTTGAATGTGTTCTGTTTTTGGTTCTCGATGAGAAAAACTTCGCCTAGTCGTTATTTCAACAGCTATTGAAATATTGAAAAGTGTATTAATCAGGATCTGCTCAAAATCGTCTCGAAGCGTCATGGTGTAATAATTAAAAAACATATGAGAGAATCCGTTCAAGTTTTTTCAATCATACACGGAGCTTTGAAATAGCATTTCAGCCCAGTTTCATGTCATTTCTTCCTCAGCAAATGAGCATTGACGAGCACAAGGAAAAATAAGAAAACCAGCAAGTGGTCCCAAGCTGAGATCATCCACTGGGTGGAACACTGGTTCAAGAGAAAGTTCACAGAAGCTGCATAAATGTTGTTCAACGACGAATTCAGCCATGCTAGCGCAGCGATACGAAACATATGGAAACATGTAATCAAGTGGTAGTTGACTACCGCTAAACCGGTGCTAAATTTTTTGTATTTTCATAATCCATAACATGATCTGTTGAAAATGATAAAGTCAAAAGGATATTTCTGGAAATGGTTCACATAAGTAAAAATAATAATAACTTGAACAAAAAATTAGAAATACAAAATTTAAGTCAGATTTACAATTATATTTTAACTTTTGATCAATAAAATTAAACGAATAATTTCAATATAAAAAATTATATATCACTTACATCATTAAAATTTTATTCTATTTGTAAATATCTTGAAAATCACATTTTTTCCGGTGCTGTGACAAAATTTCAACGTCAAATTTGCATAGCTTGCGTTTACGCATCCATTTTTATCAAGTACTTTCTTGGTTTTTTCTCATTTTGTCTTCAATCGAGGACCGCCTGCCTGGTACTGACGATGCCCAATAGGCTGAAACAGCTGTCTACCGGTGGCTCTTAAATTGAAATCAATATGGGAATGATCAAAAAGTACTTATCTATTCATCTATATTTATGAACATATCAGTTGTGCCCAAATAGTGTTAAAACCTTCTTTTTTTTATTAAACTAAATGAATTGATTTCGTAAATATATAGTTTATATTTATCTAGTAAAATTCATCATGAATCTTTCAAATGAATTTTTTACGAACTTGTTTGGGCAGTTAAAAAAATTACAGCGTCGAGCAGTTTGTAAGTTATTATAATACGAGTTTTTGAATTACTTCACACTGTCACAAGCATCCTATTATCATTTCAATATTTTTGCCATTTCCAAAGATAATTCTTCCGAAATATTAGCATACATGTCTCATTCGATTTACATATTTCCGCTATAACTAAAAATCCGCAACTGAAATACTACTATTTTTTATTATTATTACAACGCCACAATACGAGTCGTTTCGGCCGACTCGAAAGTAAGCACGTAAATCAGACCTGCTAAGCCCGATCATTTGCATTCCGGACCTGATAATCATTCAAAATTTATGATTTTTGCAACACGTTTATCGAGTTGGTATTCGAATTGTTGATGTTTTTTTTTTCCTTTGCATCCATCCGAAGTACCTTCGCGAAGCTGTGGGAGGTCGAAGAAATGTGACGTTTTGTTGCAGGCAAACTCGTTGGAAGAGTCAAAACCGAATGTTATGGTTATAAGTATCCAGCTGGTAGCCGTTGTGTTTTCTATTAACAAAGGAACTGTCAGGAGTGTAGGAATTATTGAGTTATAAATGAACGTATTGGAACTTTTGAAAAATCTTATACTCCAGGGAAGGGATTCAAAGGGGTGATTATCACCCCTTTGCATTCCTTTGCAAAACTGGGCTATAACGCAGTTATGAAGACAAATTCATGATATATAGTATACTTCACGAGTCCTAAGGAAAAATTATTATCACTATTTGATCAGATTTATATGCAATTTGAGTTTAAACTTTTAAGGGATTTGGGGTCATATTTAACACTCTCATAGTTTATCTATCTATGGAATAACAATAATATTCTTTGTTTTCTTTGAGACAAAACATAATTATATAGGAATGATCATTTTCCCGTCAGTTCTCTATTCTGAAAAATAGATAATTGAAAACAATACACTTAAGATTTGAATACCTAAGTATCAATATTATTGTACAATCAAAAAAACTTTAAAAAAGTCATTCACATAACTGAGAAAGTGATAATTTGAGCAAATTAATTGAAAACAATAAAGACGTAACACCAGTGTCGGATAGATCAGAAAAAAGTAAGTTTACTGCCCAAAACTTTATATTGGACAAACTGAGAGAATCTTTTCCCAAAGAATAAAGGATCATGGGCGTAGTTTCTTGAATGCTGAAACCAATTTCACATTGCAAAACATATTTGCAATGCTTGGAAATTAATAGATTCAAGAATTCTCAGAAGCAATTTCTTTTTGTCTAGTTTTCGTGTACAGTTTCTTGTGAAATTCATTTTCATGCAATGTTGTGCAATTCATTTCAATGCCATTTTTTGTGCAATTACTTTTCATTAATTTTTTCTCGTTTAGTTTTCTAGTTTTTTTTCGTGTAATTTTAGTAAGTGTGCTTTTCTTGCGCATTTTTTAAAAATTTTTTGTGAAATTTATTTCCATGCAATTAGGCGCAATTTATCTCCGGACAATATCTTTTCATCTATTTCTCGTGTGGATTTTTTTTGTCTAGTTTCCGTGTGCAGTTTCTTGTGAAATTTATTTCTATGCAATGACGTGCAACTTATCTTCATGCAATTTATTTTTGTGCAATTTTTTATTTCTTTTCGTCTAGTTTTCTTGTGCAATTTCTTTTTTTCTAGCTTTTTTGTGCAATTCCTTGTGAAATTAATTTGTATGCAGTGTTGTGCAATTTCTTTTAGTAATTTACTTTCCGTCTAGTTTTCTTGCGCATTTTTTTCTTATGTTTTACAAATTAGCTCCATGCAATTTGTTTTCGTGCAATATATGTTAGTAAATTTCTTTTCGTCTATTTTACTTATGCAACTTATCTCCGTGCAATTCCTTTTTGTGCAATTCCTTATTTCTTTTCGTCTAGTTTTCTTGTGCAATTTCTTGTAATGTTTCACAAATTAGCTCCATGCAATTTATTTTAGTGAATTCCTTTTCGTATGTTTCACTTATGCAATTTATCTCCGTGCAATTCCTTTTTGTCCAATGTCTTATTTCTTTTCGTCTAGTTTTCTTGTGCAATTCCTTGTGAAATTAATTTGTATGTAATGTTTTGCAATTTATTTTAGTAATTTACTTTTCCTCTAGTTTTCTTGTGTAATTTCTTGTAATGTACAAATTAGCTCCATGCAATTTCTTTTTTGTGTAATTTATTTTAGTAAATTTCTTTTCGTGTATTTTATTTATGCAATTTGTTTTTCGTGTACAATTTCTTGTGAAATGTATTTATGCGCAATGTCGTGCAATTTATTTTCGTCTAGTTTGAAACAAGTACTTGGTAGGTATTTTTGGAACTTGAATATAAAACATATTATATAATATCTGGTACATTGGACTTCTGTACAAGCGAATTCAAAAATATAACCATACAATTCAATTAATATTGAACACGCCTGAAGAAGATATTGCGGGTGAAACATGCAGTTTCAAGTCGAAATTACTTCGATACATTCAGAATCGGTAAAATTTTCCAATGTAATACACGTATATGGCTGTGCCCTCTCACATGCTGTTGAAACCCATCATGGCATTCGAGGACCTCCTTCAAAAATCCAACAATGAACCACTAAAATGAGTCGAACAATCTGAGAGAGAAATCCACGACAATCAAGTCGCTGTTGAACAATGGCGCACGTTGATATAAGGTGTAAAAGAGTGGCATCGAGGCAGAGTCATAAATAATAAATCACACTTTTAATTGGGATCTACGCTACGAGGCGTAACCCTAGCACCTGCGATGCTCAGCTAGCGAAATGCGTCGTGGATGGAAAGCCATTCCGCCAGTTGTCGTTTTGGATGAACGGGATGTTTTGACAGGGTTTCATTTTTAGACTGTATTTTTTCTTATATATTTGTTACCACAAATATTAAAAAACATATCCACCTAATAATGCTGAAAATAAAATACAATTGAAAAAATTCCACACAAAGTGACATTGTCATCAAAACAAACAAAAATTTTTGTTTCAAATGCAAAAGTACGTAAGCCTTTAAAACACTTTGCTGAAATCATGTTTACAGAACTATCCAGGAATTAATCATACAGGAAGATGTAGAATTACTTGATATTTACCAATTTCTGACCAATTTCAAGACAAATTACCAATTTATGTCCTCAATCTGGTGGTTTCCAATGCAAAAATTGTCCCCACATTGTAAATACAAGGTAATAAGTGATTTTTACCTGGCATCTTTTTAGCAACACTGCTTTTGATAGATCACGCGTGAATCGTGTCTTGTGACCTTGAAACTTGTTCAGTTTGTTCTATAATTTATCCATGAATCGACTTACGAATGAACAACCCTTGCAAATCATTGAATTTTATTATCAAAATTCATGCTCGGTGAAGAAAGTGTATCGTGCAGTTCTTCCAATTTATGGGCAGTTTCGTCGGCCTACTGAGGAAGCTACATTATTGGACATTAAACCATCAACACGCATACGTAGAGTGAGGACCGAAGAAAATATTGCGGCTGAATCCGCCAGTGTTTGTGATGACCGTGAAATGTCGATTCGCCGCCGTTCGCAGCAATTGAGCCTCTGTTCCTCCACTTCGAAAGGATTCGGGTGTAAAACTTTATAAGATACAGCCGGTGCAAGAATTGAAGACACGACCTCCCACAACGTCTAACATTTGGTGAATGGGCGCTGGCAAAGTTGGAGGAAGATCCACATTTTTATCGAAAAATTGTGTTCAGCGACGAGGCTCATTTCTGGTTGGCGACTTTTTGATGCCCAAAATGGGAGAATTGCACATGCTTGACGGTGCCACATCCACACTGCACGCGAAACAATCGCCCAATTAAGAGCCGGCTTCGGTGAACAGTTTATCTCACGTTTGTGGCTCGTCAATTGGCCGCCTAGATCGTGTGATTTAATGCCTTTGGATTATTTCTTGTGGGGTCATGTTAAGGCTTATGTCCACAGGGATAAACCACCAACGACTGACGCTCTGAAAGCCAATATTGAAGCATTTATACATGAAATATCAGTCGATATGTTAGAGAGAGTGTGCCAAAATTGGACCTTGCTCATGGGCCATCTGAACATTTGCATGAAATCATCTTCAAACATTAAATTATATCGATCGTTCTGTCGATTCCAATAAAGATTTAATCAATTTTTTCAAATTTTTTGTGTTGTTTTCGAAATCAAATACTATACCTCTTAAAAAATCACCCTTTATATGTTGAAAGATAGGCAAATTACTTAATATTCCCCAAATTACCTAAATTTTCTTAGTCAAAACTGTGAAGAAAATCAGAAAATTGCACTTTGAATTAATAAAATGTTATTTCAATGTTTTTGGAATTCGTACCTGCTGATAAGGGCAACGCAGCTATCAAAAAAGGTCATTGATCAAATCATCAAGAGCCGGGGCGGCTCGCTAGTATAATATAATTCTGGTATGTATTCATTGTATTCCTTCTAACTACTTTATGAACCCCATTTTTTCCGGGAATGTATAGAAAACAAAACCTTCCACCTCTGCCATACTCATACTTGCCAATATTGATTTTTCGTTTAATTCTACTGCATAGGAGCATAGGAAATTTTGAAAAAATCAGAGGGGTAATAGAGGGACAAAAGACCTTTCAAATGATGTATCGCTCAAGCCCCCATGCCAATGAAAAAATAGGGGGTTAGTTGCTGATCGCAGGAGGGTTTCGGGTATGATTTTTATATCAGAATTAGTTATCCTAGAAATACAAATTGACGTGTCCTTTGAATTTAGTTTTTTCTTCCTTTTTTCGGATGTTTACACTTTCTATATGATAATGAAGAAGGTAAATACCTCAAAAACTGATCTTTCATAAAAATTATTTCTCTTTCAATTGGATTATGTGGCAGAACAACAATTCTAACTAACATCGCCTCTCACTGTTATTGATTTGAATTTTGATGTTAATTTTCGTTGTTATTATCATTGTTACTATCATTAATTGAAGAAAACTTCGACTTCGTGAAAGGTAATAATAGTTCTTGATGGCTTGCTGTTCATGTTTCAACAGTTTTACTTTTTTTCTGAAAATAGTCGATATTTTTTGCTAGAAAGAAACTTTGATTTTCGTAAAAATATTTGCCATGTAACATGTCGCATTTTTTGAAAATGTTCTCGATTATTCATCAATTATTTAACCTTCCATAACTCAACGTAATGATGTTTTACTGCATTTTCTCCTAACCATTCTCAGACAGGAAAATGAGAATACCTACAGGTTTTTTATCTTTCAATCAGATAGCCGACCAGCTCTCCTTATTTGGACAACTTGAATGCCCACCATATTTCATGAAAATTGACGCCTCTATCTGAAAAAGCCATTAATCAGTAAGTTCACATGTATGGGAAACATCTCTTCTTCCCACTTTCGAGTAATAAGTGTCACCCACATAGAAGTACTTACAGCGGTACTAACTAACCAGCCAGACGAGTAAGAGATCAACTACAATGGGATAAATGATTTCGTACATTAGTCACAAAAGCTGGAGAGCGTACATGGGGTCAAAGGAAATGAAATATGTGGCTTTCGTATCAGCTTTCAGTTTGTTGGGAAGGAAGAGGTTTTGAATGGTTGATGGATATAAAGATGTGGTTCATTTCTCAACTTGACGTTGAAATAGTATGCAGTCGCTGTAGAAGATTTTACGGAGATGAAATTATCTTTTTTTTTATCCGATCAACGAAGACGGCAACTTATTGAAATGAATCGTAAACCTTTCTCTTCCAAATGTGATACTTCAAAGTCATAACTACGCATTCATGCATTTCTGTGGAAATATGGTTTAAGTTGAATTAGTTTTCTCATTGAAAACTGTTTCTATGATCTTTTATCCTCTTGGAGGAAGATCTCCGCGATTGACCAATATAACGTTCGGGACAAGAACCGCATACAGCTCATCTGTATTTGGAATCAAAACGTTTTTTCATAATCAAACATATAGCCTTTCTTGAACGACTTACTCAATATTTTTTCTGGGCAATTTTAGTGGAGATCGTGTTTCAAATACCTCATAATTCTCTCCCTACACAGCGACAGTTTTACGCGTAGAATANAATATTAGTTTGTTTGTAACTGTTGTTGATTTCAAACGAACAAAAATCTATTCTCTGTATATGTAATATTAGTTTGTTTGTAACTGTTGTTGATTGCACTAATAATTTTATATTTCTTTTGCAGATCGTATAGAAGAAAGGGTTGAAAATCGAGAAAGGCATCAATAAATCAAGGTAAGACATTTATATCCAATCACTGTTCCGATAAAAGCGTTTTTGAACATTTCCGAAAAAAAAATATCGAAACAAATTTTGTTAGACTTTCTCTAAACGAGAGGTCATATTTCATGGGAAAATCCCATAAAATTTCTTAACAATCGTAAAGCCATTTATTTGGCAACAAGTTTATTGAGATGTCAAGAGATTATACTGAGGTATATAAATCAAGTGGAGACGGTCATAAATATCCAAACGTACCTGCTTTCTATGATGGGAATGAAGTGCATAGTTTGTGGTAACTTGAAGGAAAATAAGTTTGTCGAAAAACAGAAGTACTATCAATTTGTTTTAGTTGTAAAATGCCAAAGCTACGCTGTATCAGATATTCTGATATTTTTCTGAGCAGTAGTTCAACATAGTTTGATATTATTTTATCAAAGCATGAATTTCCAAAAAATATGTTGCCGACCATCAACATTTTATTCAGTCCAAAAACATTCCCAACATTTTTGCAAAGTTATTTTGAAGAAAATAGTAAAATATTCGGGAATTGCGCCATAAAAAATAGTACATATTATAAAATTGTCTATGTATTAAATATATCAGAGAAAAACTATTATTGTAACGCAATTTAATTCAA
>NW_019294240.1:0-26681 GCF_000500325.1 Leptinotarsa decemlineata
TGGTGGAAATCTGTTATTTAAAAAGGAAACAAAGTCTTCAATATTCGATTTTTTGTTATCGAATATTGCGAAAACATCATCCACATACCTTAGCCATGCTAGGAAAATACTTTGACTTTTCTTTGTTTTCCATTTCGAATCTGCTTATGAACAGGTTTGCCAGGTAGGGAGACAAGGGGTTACCATAGCCGTTCCCTCCTGTTGTTCATAAAAATAACTTTCTATCTGGAAACGGTTTTATTTCATACACCAAACCAAAATCTCCTTTCTTGCAAAACGATATTTTTTGTAAATTGTATGAACTCTAAGGAGTTTTTGAAACTAAAACCTGGTTCCGCAAAAGCCAAGCCTTCAAGTTCCTTAGTGAGTCAGTTTGCTATTTGATAGGTAGGAGATAGAAGAGGTATCTATAGTATAAATAAGGATAACATTGTAAGTAGATTTAGTTTGATATTCCTCTTGAAGGTGAACACTTGGTGATCGAAACATTATTAATTTCTAATGTAGCCTCAGGAACCGATATGAACCAAATCAACTTTTAAATATCCTTTCTCTGTATCGATGGAACATTCATTCAAGTTCATTAGCGTATATAATTGGAAACATTCCTATTCAGCTCTCAAATGCATTAAATATGATCATAAGAAACAACGAAGCATTAAAAAATCTCCATTTGAAAAATTCAACTCATTCAAACTACAGAAGTAGGTAAAATCCTTACATTATCTACAAATATTGAAATAGTTATTGAAAAAATCACTCTTAAGAGGTATTTATCAATTGAACGATTTGGTTTTCATCCTTATAAATTTAATGTCTTGAAACATCGTCACTTTCATCTAAGAATGTAAACTTTTACGGTCAGAGATAACTGTGTGAAAGCTATTTTTCGTATTTTTTGGCCGTGGTCTTCAGGATTATATGCCTGACGTTTAATTTACTACTGCCATGGACATTATCAAATGTGATGTAATAACGGTCGCAGGGCCCGAGTTGTCGTTCCCGTGCTTTCGAAACGGGAACAAAACCTAGATTCTAATGCGAAGTCCAGCATGCTCTGCTAACATGTATGCTAACATTCATGGCAATTCAGGAAAAAATCATCGAACAACACGAAATTTTATTTTGTCAACTATAAACTGAAATATGGAGTGTGATCAGAGAGATATGTTTCATCAGAAAAGTTTCAAGAAGCTTCAAAGGAGCATTGAATGTATTGACATCAAACTCTCAATGCTTTTTTTCAATAATGCTTGAAAAATCTACTGCAAAATTCAGTCATTCCAAAACAATAAATTATATCCAATTATGATTATTTAATCACTTTAATAACGAAGAATGCAACTTATAACAAACACACATTGTTTGCCTCACACTTGATAATTGAATTGATTTATTGAAGGCTAGCCAACTGAACCGGCTTCGCTCAGGTAGAAGAACATAAATGCCTACAGATTTCTTCCTCATAGTGTCACATCAGTTTGTCTTTGAAGAGTGTTTCTTTTTTATGCATGCTTTCGAAGATAAAGGGGCTGAAGTTTCTAGATAGTTCTAGCACAGACCATAACATTCAAGAACTATCCCAAAATATCCTAGAAGGTTCTTTTTATTCCTCATCTTCGAGGAAGATTTTTATTTTAACATGAAAGATGTGCTTCTGAATATATGAGGGCTGGAAGTTTTGCACTTTTGAAAGTTTCAAAAGCGTTCATAACATTCGAAATGAATCCAAAGCTTCCCATAACATTTCAGGATATCCTTGAACATTCTGCAATGGCTTGTACTAGTCTGGAACGTTTTTCCATTCATGCCAACGGTGGGTAGTTTCTATCCGCAAACGTTCGGGAGGAAATGAAATTTGGTGGAATGGTAGACATAGGTCCCTTAATAGTACACCTGAGTTTGCGACCTCGGGGGTTGCCGCTTGAGGTGTGGAGAGATGAAAACTCTGCATCGTGACGCTTTCAGAAGGAATTGAGGTTTGTAATGAGTCCTATCGAAAAAAAAAATCAAATGAAATATGTACATAATTTTGAACTCTACATTATTTTGTCTACTAGCAACAGTTTCCGCTGTACGATGCGTCAAAGTTGGGGGTTGATTGATTATGTATTGATTATGATTGATTATGTAATATTTTTTTTGAGAGAGTTATGATTTCTGAGTCTACAGATGTCCGATTTGATATATTTGGCCCTAATGAATGATGATGGCATGCGCCGATAATTTGAATGAATTTTTTGAGACGGCCCCGACCAAATTCGTATACCGCAGAGTCCAATTTACTATGCACCATACTACCGTAACATGAACAGTTCGCCAGCGGCAAAGACTTCTGTTAATTCGGCATTAGGGTGGTCAAATACCTGAACCACATCTGTTAATATTGTTTTTTTTTTCCAAAGTTTTGAGGAATTGTATTTGGTGTTGACTTAACAATGCCGATGTAGTATCACATCCACTGAAGGCATGCAAAAATAACATACTTCGCTATATTGTAAACTTTGAGGCAAATAGAACAAATCCTGCTTTTTCCCTCTACCCGACTTGGGGAAATAAAGATTGGGGATCTTCCTGGCTCTAACAGTCAACAAGACAAGCAAATCAAAACCTTCTGCAATAACGAATATGGAGGAAAAAGATGGAACAAGTTCAATGGCAGTCTGCACAATTAATGAATCGGCGTCTTCGATCGCCTGCGTAACCTTGTAATTATGTGCTTCCAACTTAATTTGCAATGCGATGAGGCGTCTTTTGTTGGAGCTGTTTGATAAAAATTGTTTTTGCGATACAGTTGGAATCATGGATTCACCAAAGAGTATATGAATACTGTGGTGCTGTTTCTAGAGGCGGTTTTTTTTGTCAGATTTCGTTCATGTTTCTGTCCCACTTTTGGGATATCCATCAAAAACAATAATTGTATTTGGCCCATAATGTCTTGCAATAACTTGAATGTACTTGGCACAAATCATTTCAAATAAATTGTGACGGCTTCACACCACACGATGGAGCAAAAAGCCACCTTCATCAACATGTATAGTAGTGCCAACTTCTATGATTGGTGTAACAGGCACATAAGCTTTGTATAGTGAAGATTTTGCTACTTTGCGCATACCTTCCTCATTGAATATTGAAAGCGGTAAAGGTGCAAGTTCGTACTGTAGGTATTCTTTTTAGTTCATCATCACATTTTTTTTACAATGCATATGCGTTGAATCAACAGAAGTGAATTGATAATAACGGGAAACGACTCATTCTTCACTGTAGATTTAGCGGCTCCTAGTAAGACAACTTTGTCTTTATGTTTAAATTACACTGACTCAAAAGTATGACCAAGCATTTTTGCCATCGCAACTGACCAGTTTCTGATAATTATTACAAAATGTTTATATCGGAGTGTGTAAAGGCGCGCTTCAAAACATCATAGCATTTATCATATAGGGCCAAATGTATCAAATCGAACATCTTTTGGAATCTGAAATCATAATTCTTTCAGAAAAAAATTATAACATAACTGTTTCATAGCGACCTCCGTTTTATCCGCGCTGAAATTCTCATTTTGTTGAACATTGGAAACAATCCCCCAACTTTGACACGTCGTAGAGCGGAAACTATTGGTCATAGACAAAAAAATGTAGAGTTTAAAATTCTGTACCATTTCATACTGTACATATTTTATTTGAGTTTTTTTTCGATAGGACCCACGACAAAGCTTAATTTCCTCTTGAAGTGTCGCGATGCAGAGTTTTCATCCCCCCACCCCTCGAGCGGCTACCCCTCGAGGACGCAAACTCAGGTGTACTATCAGGAGACCTATGCCTACCATCCTACCAAACTTCATTCCCTTCCGACCTTCGCGAATAGACCCCCTTGGACAACACACCGCTTGGATTAATAGCACCACTACCCGTATTTTCCACGGATAACATATTTCAACCATGAATATTACTGGAGTTTTTTCCCAATACCACACCGTTATTTCAACATCTCGACACGTATTTCGATCACCAAGTGGTGTTGGGAAAAAACACCAGTAATATTCATTATTACTCCAAAGGTTCCAAACAGTGCATCACAAGTATTCCAATATATCACGCAAAAATCAATAGATCATACACACGACTCATTCTCTTGAATCACTTTGTTCATTGGTAAAAATCGTTTGAAACCCGTTCGGTAGTTTTTGCATTCAGATAGATAGACAAGGCGGGGCACTTATAATATTGAGTGATATTTTCTCAACTTGAGGAATTTATGAAAACCGAAATTTCATTCGTTTATAATTTTCTCTTTCCTATCAAGACATATTATTCATTGTCGTTTTATATCGATATTGATTAAACACAGATAACTGAATTCGAAATGAAATCTTCATTTATCAACGCAGTTATATAACTGAAGAAAGAAACACACTCTTTTCGTCAACTTTGATTAAGAACTTAGATGTTGTTTGTCCTTCAAATGTTTGCCAGAGCCTTAATATGATCATGTCATTCAAAACTAATTATTTTCGATAAAATCGAAGAATCGCAAACAAACAAAAATAATTTGAAACTTCTTATTTCCTGGCTGTGTTATTATTGGTAGTATCAAAAAATAAAATAAAAATATTCATGTTCACCTCGACAGGGTAATCGCTTTTCCGGTTATAAACTGATGCGAATCGATGATTTTACAGTTATTGCGTGATTTCTGAACATGAGGTACAAAATAATTATCGTGTTATTGGTCATTTCGAAAAACGCAAAGAGTAATGAGATTCCCAGGATTCTTGAAAACACCAGAGAAGAGAATGAACGAGGGTACAATTTCAGGTAAATCAATTCTCTTTGTTGAATTTGGAATGAATGTTTCGTTAATGATAACTTCAATTTCAGGGAGCAAACTTAATATAATAATCCAGGTTGTTTGAAATGCTCAGTGCTGAATTAGTCACAAATCATATCAGTACGCATTGTAAATAATTTTTTGAAAAAACTGTTTTTAGTTTGTGTTATATATGAATCAATATATGACTATCACTAAGTACCTGGCACGTTTTGAATATGAATTTCCAAATGAATAGATTGTGAAAGCTTCGATCGAAGATTTCTCAAAGACATATTCATCGAAAATATTTGAAATTTTGAATTAGTCTCATCATTTACAATAGTTTTGAGAAAAAAACTTGCTGAATTTGATTTAACACAAGGCATGAGATAGAAATATGTAATATATAATCATATAGTAGTTTACTTACTAAAATCAAAAGCATCAGCCCCAGGAAAATCAATATCTGAGACAAGGTTATTTCATAGAAACCAGTAGCAATAATTATGAGACTAATGAAATTATAGGTATTTCACCAAACTGAGAGATGTTAATAATTTAAATCTGAAAAAGGTATTATCATACAAAAATATTTTATAAAGACCATATACATATATTTCATGAAGACCAGTAGGAATTAGGAGACTAATGAAATGATTTGATTCTCTAGCCTCTTATTCCAAATGTTGATTTCCAATTTCTTGTATCGATATTTCGCACTAGTATTTCTAAAGGGACACAACTCAAAAATCGATATTTTTGAGTTAAGACTATGAAAAAAATCGGTAAATATTTCTTTATCGATCATATAAACTGTATCAAGTTGATACAGTATCATCTAAACTATATCAAGTTGATACAGTTTCGATGTTCATACAACTTGATACAGTTTAGATAAAGAAATATTTACCAATTTTTTTCATAGTCTCAACTCAAATATACCGATTTTTGAGTTGTGGCATTTTAGAAATACTAGTGCGATTTATGCAGAAATATTAAAATTTCTGCTGATGATGATGCATACTATAATAATGAAAACGTTTTGAATATTCTCGATATTTTCTCATCTTCAACTTGTTTGTTTCTGTATTTTTTTCATTTATCTTGATTGTCTTAAACTTTTATTGATTTTATATAATTCAAATTTCAGTTATTTTTCTACCCATTATTGATTCAATTCAGATTTGGTTCACAACAATTTGTTTTTCTCACAGACTAGCTTTCTTACAACATTTTTGCTATCAATTCTTGCTCATATTTTACGATATTTCCGTTTCAACTAAGTCATTCAAATAATTGGTTACAGTTATTTTCAGACTCCTACATTCAATTCATTCTTGTTTTATTTATTCTTCAATGAATTTCAAACATCTTTTTTGCAGTGGAAGTCCGCACTTGTTTCATTTCCAAATAAAGTTATAGTTTTCGTGACATCAGGAACAAAAAATCGCTCATGTACGATTATAATTTTTCCCAATCTATCAAAAAAAAGATCAACTGTTGACTTTCAATTCAGATGTGCGTTCACATTGGAAACAAAGCAAAATCAATTATTTCTTTCAGATCAGTTTTTTTTAAATGAATGAATTCATCGAACTTCAGTGTTGAGTGTTTAAACTTTTTTCTATAACTACTATACATTTGTGTTGAGTGGCTTATGGTCTTCTTCGTACGAAGTACACTCCTATACTATACATTTGACCACTCAGACTAGATATCTATTCAGAATACACTGAGCCCATTATTATGTAGGACAGAACAATAATTTAGCAAGAGTTAGGATTCAATAAATCAGAGCTTGAAACTAATACAATAATTTTTGAAAAATTTTGTTGAGAGGAGAAACAATAGTGTTCCAGGAGGAAGTCAACAAGTTCGTACAGATGCTCCAAAAATTGAGTGAGTTGTACGAGAAAGGAGGTTTTTCAAGAAGAGGTATTGATACAATTTCGCAAATTTTGAGCACCTGCAGAAATTCTGGGCTTCTGTAGATATTACAAGAAGGAATTCATTTAGACAAGAGGATAAGAAGAATTAATCTAGAATAAGATGAAGAAGCCTGTTGAGAATAATCCACCGTATTTTACAGACTTTGTGTACTTTCTGTACCTTTATATATTGACGGAGAAGGCTTCTATTACCAATTTCAAAAAGAAACGAATCAAAAAGTGTGCATTCTAATCAATGGATTTCGATAATGGAAGACATAGTTTGGAGGCTGCAATCCCAGTGAAATAAAAAATTCGCCAACGCAAATGTGCTATAACCATTCTGGATTCAGAGAAACCAGACCTACGGGCCACAAGTGGAATAAGAATGAGCCAGAAGATAGACAAAAATTTGGAGCTGGTTCGATTATTGCTCAACAACCGAGTTTGTTTCGACTGATAGGGGGTTTCCAAGTTGTCATTCACCACATAGTAGCATCCTCAGTTTGACTGAAGATGCTACAAATGGACTCAGGTTCCCACTATGCAGTGAAACTATATATTATCAAGTTCCAGAATATCATTCGAATAAATCTGTTCGTATTTAGCTAATACAGTTTTGATTGCTTCCGTTGCTATGGTGAAGTCATAATTTTTGTGTTTTTGACACTTTCTGTTCTTCTTTATTCATTATTTACCTTTACCTCTCTGAATATTTTGAAGAATACCATTAAATTTCGAATATCTACAATAAAATATGAGAATGAATTTCCACAGGTATTCCACGAGCGATGGACAGGAGAGGAAGGAAAACGGGCAGTTTGAAAAAATGGGAGAAAATCTGATTTTACGAGTGAGTGGATTCTATTCTTACATATCCAATGATGGAAATCAGTTCAAAGTAATCTATCAGGCAGACGAAGATGGTTATAAACCCCGTATCGAGTCTATCAAATCACTATCAACACCAACAACTGGAGAAGGGAAGAGTAAACAAGAATTCAAGATGAAAAATGCTTCTATAGATTCATTAACTGCACTGACAACTGATGAGAGTCCTGAAGGAACTAATACAAAGCCTGTTTTGAACTTGACACAGACAACACCAACAAATTTCATCGGCCTTCCATCACCTGATGAAATAGTTTCACAGATTAGTTCCGGAGCGATTGCTTCGTTGGCAGGGGGTGGCCTTGGTTGAATATATATTTTCCCGTGCAGTGATTATTATCATGAACTGTTTTCATTTTTGTATTCATATATCAATATCAATTCGAACAATTTAACGACAACTCGCTTCATTAAAAATATTTTTGTTCAGTTTTTGTTTTCTTTAGAATTAGTTTTGGTTATCAGCCTTTTTCCTTTGAACACTCCTATAGTGTGGATATTTTTCATATTCATGAAAAAACGGGTGGCAATGAAAATAATACCATATTCCCACACATTACCTCTTGAAATACAATCATTTCAGTGTTCAATGAGGAGAACGCATTAACTTATATTATTATTGATATTTCAAAACAGGATTTATTTTTTATCAATTGTTGATCAAGAATATTCATTCATCAATAGAATGAATAGATTTCAACAAAAAAAAAATGAATTTTCAACTCTTGCAGCGCTGTTGACTCACGAACGTGATTTAATTCCAAAGAAGACAAACGAAATTGTGAACGAAGAGAAATCTGGAATGGATACATTCATTTTATGG
This sequence comes from Leptinotarsa decemlineata, assembly GCF_000500325.1. Lineage (NCBI taxonomy): Eukaryota > Metazoa > Arthropoda > Insecta > Coleoptera > Chrysomelidae > Leptinotarsa > Leptinotarsa decemlineata. The sequence continues at coordinate 8,452 of NW_019294240.1, forward strand.
AACGTTCACCACTATTTACTATGAACTATTTCATAGTGAGATATCGGTTTGTTATTTTTCAAATTATTGATTTCGTATACGTTCTTTCGATATTTAGAAAAATGTATACTGATATTTACTATGGAATATAGAATAAAATAATTTGAATCTCGCGCGCGCGCTATTTGAATCTAGCGCCCAAAAATGCTAAGTCAAGTAACATCGCTTGCCGCCTTTATATAAAGTTCAAAATATTAGAAATAGAGAAATCAAGAATTTTCTAGCGCGGTGTGAGCAAGCGAGATAGCAATATTCCCGAATTCCGAATTGCTCGCGTAGGTACGAGTAGATACACGAAGCTTCCAGAGTAGCATGCGCGGTATAAAAGCCACGCTAACCGCAGCGACCGTCTCAACCTGAAGAGGCATAAGCCTATAGCAGGGCCCTACACAAACACATACACACACAAAAATTGTAAAAACTTCAAATAACTTGTAATATACGATTTTCATTCATTCAGCGACCGACAGTTCGCTTTTAATTTGAGTGAAATGTCAACAGAAAGAAATAAGCGCGAAAATACAAAGCGAAATAATAAGTGATTGAGAATAAGTGCAGTTTAATAGTGTTTTGGGGAGGCAATAGTTCTAGTGTAGATTTTAACTCGACTAGCCGGTGTCATATATTTTGATCCACATTCAACGTAGATTTCCTGTTAACCCGTCAAGTGCCGTGTATAATTGTGTTGTGAAATCGTAAGTAAAACTCTGTTATTAATAAGTGTTTCCCTACCTANGATCACAATTGAATTCTGGAAATTACAATCATTTTCCGAATTATAAGAAAATGGCTGAAAAATTCAACAAAACTGCGATTAATTTCAGTTATGTAGAAAAGCTAGATATTTTGATTCAATCTTTTCAAGACAGATTTTCGGAGTTTAAAAAAGTGAAACCTCTGTTGGACATATTCAGCAATCCTTTCACGATTTCAGTTGAAAATGCGCCAGAGTCAATGCAGTTAGAAATTATCGACATTCAAAACGATCAAGATTTACGCAACAAATTCAACGAAGGAGACTTGCTGAACTTTTACCGCTGCATTGATAAAAATATGTACGAAAAGTTGCGCATAAACGCTCTGAAATGTGCCAGCTTATTTGGTTCTACCTATATATGTGAACAAACTTTTTCAATACTAAATAATAATAAAACAAAAAATCGAAACCGCCTTGCAAATGAAAGTTTGGAAGCAGTTTTACGTGTTGCTACAAGTAAATTTGAGCCAAATATAAAAAAGATTGTAAGCACTATGCAGCGCCACGCTTCAAATTGATAAATTCTTTTTGAATTTTAATAAATTATTATCAATTCTTTATTGTCTTTAATTACCTATACGTCTGGCGGCCGGCCCGCCATCAGTTCATGATTTGCCCGAGTGGCCCCTAGTCTTCATAAGTCTGTGCAACCTTGCTCTAGTGTATCTTGAAATGAAATAAATAGGTGAGCATTCGAGAAGCCGTTATCAGCTGCAGAAAACCATAAAATGAGTAAAAAAATATTAATCCATTAGCGCCTACGGATACCATTTGGGATCGCAAAACAAGCCTCTCGTCAACTGCTCGCTGTCGTTAGCCATCCCTGTATACGATCGCGCACGTGCATTTCTTTTACTCTGTGAGCAGTCGGCTCTTGGATTTTGCTAGGAATAGGAAGTTTTGAACTGTGTTATTAGCATTTTTTTATTACATGACATTGTGTGCCATTTGAAGATGGAACCTCGATGGGCGTAAGTAATATTTTCTCAACTTATATTATTTTTTTGAAACGTGGTACATATTGTAGTGAAGGTTAAGAATGAATGAATACTTTTTTGAAGTAATGTTGTTGATGAGTTCTAATAGCAGTGCAGTATGGCGTCTCAAAGGTTGATGATACCATATGGTATCCGTAGGCGTTTTGAGATTACAGAGTGTTTCATACGATTTTTGGTTTGATTATACTTTTTAATGTTTCAGAAAAGGTTTTTCGCTCTCTGAAGCGTTGGATATGATATGGGGAGATGACGAACTCCAGCACACTGTGGATCAAATTTTTGTGGAACCTCCTGAACCCAATATAGAAACAGATGAGTATTCGGCAGATGAAGATGATGGGGGAATGATACATAATCTCAATGGTGGAATCTTGTTTTTGTTTCAGGCCAAACATTAATATGTTTGAACTTCACAGGTCGTCAGCTGCGTGCTCCTTCTGAAATCAAATTGCTGAATAATGACAGACTTGATAGTGCAGTGGAAAAGACGGCTGAAAACGTAAGTAAAAATATTCTTCATTCATTGGGAAGAGTGTTCCTGTTTTTTTTTTTAGAATACTGTGAAAGAAACCACCAGCACAATGGAGCCAATAACTGGAAAAAATATTTCGAATTGTACAGAAGATGCGTTGACTGGATTTCCCAACGGCTTTCTGAAAAATTATTGCCAAGGTGGATTTCTGGTGATCTTGAACTTTCGTCTCGAGAATTTCCCAACCCTGATTTTTCCATGTATAAAAATAAGTCACTAATTTAGCTATTTGAATTATTCTTTGACGAAACAATTTTTCAATATCTCGCTGAGCAAACGCAACGTTATGCTCATTTCAAAAATGAAGGTGATCCTGGGATCAGTGCTTCAGAATTACGTTGTTTTATCGCTATTCTAATTTTGAGTGATTACAATGATTTGCCATCAAAAAGGTTATATTGGGACATAAACGATGACGTCCATAACAAATTGGTGGCAGATTCTATGAGGAGAGATACATTTCTCAAGATTCAAAAATTCATCCATATTGCTGATAACACACAAATAGATCAATAAGGCCTGGAAATTGAGACCTCTCATGAACCATATAAAAGAAAAGTGTTCAAATAATTTTCAACCAGTTCAGAATTAATTTATCTTACGATGAGTCTATGATCAGATACTACGGTCGCCACGGATGTGAGCAAATCATCCGTGGCAAACCCATACGATTTGGATACAAAATGTGGTCCTTCAACTCGAAAGATGGATATCTTGTAGATTTTGATCTGTACCAAGGCACTGATCCTCGAGAACAAAAAGACATTAGCCGGTTAATTGGAAAATGTGCCGCACCGCTGGTTTTATTGCTGAAAGAATTACCAATACCAAATTTGCCATATGTTCTTCGCGTTGATAATTTGTTCACTGGAATAAATTTATTGTCTTACCTTCGTCATTTGGGTTATGGAGCCGCCGGCACAATTCGAGAAAATCGAATCCCAAAATCTTGTCCATTAACCAGCAAACAAGAATTAAAAAAAAAACGTGGAGATTTTGAACAAATTATTGAGAAAAATGATGGTGTTCTCTTGGTTCGTTGGATGGATAATTCAGTTGTAACTTTAGCTTCAACAAGTGCCGGTGTTAAGCCAGAAGGAATAGTTAGACGGTACTGCCAAAAGGAGAGAAAACATATGATGGTTTCTCGTCCAAACTGCGTGGCTGCTTGCAACCAAAATATGGGCGGTACTGATTTGATGGATCAAGGTATTGCTGCCTATCGTATTGGGATACGCGGCAAAAAGTGGTATTGGCCTATATTTACATTGCTTATTTACATTACTTCACAATTCTTGGTACCTCTGCTGTAAAAACAATAAAATAACGTCCTTAAATTTTAGACGTGAAATAGTACATGTGTATTTAACTAAATACAAAACACTTGCTAAAGTTCCTGGACGTATTAGCATGGGTAAAAATTTGCTTCCAGATAACAGATTTGACAGACAAGATCATTTCGTAATTTCGTGTAATAGACGCAGATGTGCTGGAGCCGGATGTAAATCTTTCGGAAGGACAATGTGTCAAAAATGCAACGTTGGCCTTTGCATCAATTGTTTTGCAACTAACCATGTTGAATAAGTTTCCTAAGTTATTTTGTTTGAAACAGTGATTTTCTCTGTTAACGCCTACGGATACCATATGGTATCAGGCCATAACTCAAAAACCCAATTGAATACATTTTTTTTCATTTTTGTTCAGACTTAGTTCATTGAGAAACCAGAAAAAAAAATTTGAAATTCAAAAAAAATTAATTTCAGCGCTGATGGGTTGAATGATTTTACAGAAGAAAGAAGATAATAATGATGTAGATAATGTACTATAAACTAAAAATTAATTCTCGGAGCATCATAGGTAGCGGTCATCATACTTCTCCCTCAGCGATTTACGGTACTGATCAGATAAAAAAATAATAAAATCGTTGGACGTAGCGTAACCAGAGTAAGTATGTTAATACTGTGTCGACACACTGTTCTTGGTACGTTTCAACCTTTTACTTTAACTTGAGTGATATATCGCTAACGACGTACCATTTTTAGTCACTCTAATGCCACACAGTCCTCGACACGATACAAAATCTTCACTTGGCTGGGAGATCCATGTTTGTATCCCGATTCTGAGTTGACAAAAATCTTCGTATAGATTATATTGGATTTGCATTTTTTTCATAGTGTACTACTATAGTACTGGTATAGTATCCTGTCATTTGATACCCATATTGAGATAGTTGTCAAAAAATAATTCGCCATTTTGTAGCTGCGGCCATCTTGAATTTGCATCTTTTTCAAAGTGTACACAAGACACTTCAATGAAGCGTGAGAATCGTTGTACTAGTGCCAAATAAAAGTATAAGGTTATCGACAGTAAGTCATTTATTGTTTCTTCCATGTTCAGATAGTCAAAACATTGTGACACACTTGGCTGGACAGTACTTTGTGGAATCGCGAGAGAAATGTCTCGAAACGGATCGAAAGTAATAGAATCGTGACCACAAATATGTGCATTTCAAGGTCGACTTCAATTGTTGGACAAGGTCTCGTTCTCGTTCGAGTTTTCTGTCCTTGAGTACCTCGACCAAGTTTCTTGAACCTCTTCAGCATCGATCAAATTTGTGTCAAACCTCTATTAGAATAAGTTTGGGCTTTTCTCTCCTTTCATTTGAATCCTCGTGCATGCTCTTCAACATATATCTTAAAAATTCCTAGTCATATTGGGCACTGCCAATGAAACGGAAGATGAGTCAGTAGTTGTTTACACAACTACTTGAGTCTTTGGGTTTGATTTTTCAATGAAACTATATAAACCACACTAACTGGTAAATTCTCTGACCAAATTTCGTTAATCTCCTAAATGAATTCTACCTAATTAGTACTTACATAATATATACAAATTTGAATCAATTGACCCTCTATCTGATTCATGATCATAATTTTACCAGAGCTTAGGAATAAACTGATGGAAAATGCAAACACTATAAAAAATACTTCGTTGGCTCATTGAATGGACATGTGTTTTTTTTTCTTATAATGTTATCTGTATTTGGTACTGAAGAGCCAACAAGGCAAGTGTCATCAAGATGTCTACCAGTGAGGATGACAGTGTTCCATGTGAATGAAATTTGCTTCTTTCATTAATTTTATCGTGTAGGAATTTTATGAATGATATCTGATTCAATTCCATTACGAAAGTTTGGAATACAAACGGAAAAGAAAGAATGTTTTCCGTATAATTCAGCGTTCATATGGAAGAATTCGTTTCGAAAGTATTTTTCTTTCGTGTAATTCAATGTTTAAATAAAAGTAACTGTTTCGAAAGGGTTTTTTCTTCCAGTTTGTGCCTGAAAGTTGCTTATTTGCATGAACCTTTCTTTGGAAGATTCCCACATATTTTGTATCAAGATGGAGAAGTAGAAAGCCAAAATATTTCTCTTCCGAAAATTAATCCCTCCTAAAAATATACCCTTCCAATTTAACGCGTCCAACAGAGAGGGATTTCTGTCTTTATTTCTAAGCAGGAGTTTTTTGTAGATATACAGATGGCGTCAACAATCTTGATTTACACGATTCATTATACAAAACCACACCATGAGTAGTTTCGTTAAGGCACCACTTATCAGATTGAAACAATCATCTCTTCAACACCCTTATCGCTTCGGAGTTTCGAAAATTGTTTTCTGAAACACAATCATTATAAAAATCCTCTTCTGTATAACTGCAACTTTGTGAGGAGTCCTCCATCGGCTTGGCGGTTTTTAATGAATCCAATTATTTTGCAGATCGCTTATTATTAACATACTGTATGTTACGCATGCAGGATTGAGCTGACGTCCTTCATCAGTAATTAGTACAATATAATCTTTGAAGTTCTCCATATATCATTTGCACCGAAAAATAGACAAATGTGTATGAATAATGAAAAAATAATCATTAGTTACTGATTTAGCACGGTGAGAATAATGACTATAAATTAGTTGATTGAAGAAGAACTGTAGCATTTGAATATACATTGCCAGAGATGAAGGATCAAATAATTATCCTATCTGTTCTAGTAATTTCAGTTCGTATTCACCACTGTAGAAGTGTTGAAACTTTAGTGGATATAAAGAAGCAAACTGAAGACGGTTACTACTTCAAGTAAGTTAGCAATTTTAAATGTTTTCTGTTGATTCAATGAACAGTCCATAAATGAACAGCTTGAGAATAAAGTATATCTTTATTTTGAATTATCATGAATACGATTTCTCACTATGAACAATGGTTGTAATATACAGAACGCTATACCAATTTTATTTTCAAATGATTGATAGTGCGATATTTTTTCATATTTCGATATAAAAAAAAATCGTCCTTTTTCATGTAGAAAAGTGTGACACTCTTCTACATGATGAAAAGTATTAACTTTTTTTTCTCATTGCCACGTCTGACATTTTACTATAACTTCAAGTTTATGTCTTGATAAAGGGAATAAACATTCACGAAAGCTCCACCATATGACAAAAAGTATTATTTAAACAACAGCCCAGTTTGAGAAATAAAAACATTTATTTCAGTAATAATTACCTATGAGTTAGCATCAAGATGATAAATTAATAATTTGTTTGATTATAATGTTTCCTATCATATTTTGAGTTACTGACCAATCCAAATAAATGAGTGTGTTATAATAATTTGCTAGTCGACAAATGGTTGTAAGTTGAGCTCTAGTAGTTCTATGAAAAACAGGGATATTAAATGTAACAGAAAAGCGCATTCTCCTTGGAGGCACATTATTGAAAACTTACAGAAATTTATCACCTTGTCAATTTTCCTATTGATTTTCTTTGTAAGGCTTCTGGTTAAAAGAGTTCCCAATAGTAATCAGCACGCAAATTTATGCGATTTGAACAAAAATGTTTGGCAAATCACGCCCCACTTCTGGTAGATTTTCTCGTGCGTCACCACCACAAGTGACGGCATAACGCTATCAATCGATAAAATGCCGTTTCTCACCTTCAGCAGATCATTTTTCGAAAAGTGCTGTTGGTTATTTGAGATTTCAGGTTCGATAAAAACTAAATGACAATTCAATTCTTTATGTTCCGATTTAATATTTACATTGTATAGGAATGGTCAGAAAGTACTCATTACTATTAGACGATAAATTCATGGAAACAATCAACATACAAAACACAGAATACGATTGAAAATACAAATATCATCAACACTATGCATACATTTTTGTGTTGAAAAGTTATGATGATGTTTTTTTTAAATTTAAACTACTCACAGTTTTTTTTTCAATTGGTAACAATTGGGGAGATTTGAAAGATACTATGAGTTCATTAAGAGATTCAGCTGAATAATTTTTTGTTGGGTTTCAAAGTGATGCTTGGTTTCATATTCGAACAAAATATCTCTCCGCTGAAAACAACGCATTGCTAATCCAAAAATTAAAACAGGCAGCAGTGTCAGAATCTTCAAATTTATGAAAATAATGGTTATCCATTTCAACTACATTAATACACATCTGGAATAACACGGACCAATAATTCAAAAATAAAATCATTGGTGATGAAGTTATCGACTACTATGCTCATTAACCGCATAGGAAGCAACATTGCTATTTGCAGTCTCTTCAGTTATGTTACGTAGCAAAATCAATGCATCTCTAATTGAATGAACTTTCAAATTCTCGCGGAAAATAAAAATACTGTCATTTTTTACACAGTTTAAAGTCAACTTTTTTAAATAAGTCATTTACTAATGATTCTATTATGATGTGAGTTGGAACTTCAATGAACAGTGTTAATATTCTTCGGGTTTGAAGGCCGTGGATAGTTTGAATTCCTTCCTGACGCTTCGATGGCGCGAGTGGCTAGTTTCTTCAGATGTTTATACATCTTGAGTTGATATCTCCGATGACTGAACATTACGGCTGCGTAACGCGTATTCCTGCTGACTCCTCAGGTAGTTTAGTGTGCTTATACCTATACCTGGCTCAGGTAAATTTCGTAAAGCATGTTTCTGTTGATTCAGGTAGTTTGGTGTGATAATACCTGTATCGGGATTAGGTCAATTGTCAATAACATCTTTTGACCTTTTTCTGAAACTCCTTAAAATGGGATTACATATTCGATTGAGGTTCAAAGCTTCTTCTTTTCTGTTGAAATTGTCCGTATGTTTATGGATTTCTATCGCCTCCCGTACCAGTTGGCTACGGTATCCCTGGTCCAGAGCAATGAGGTCCGTGTTTTCAAACAGAATCCTGTGATTTCCTTCACTGGGTGCGTGTTCTGCCATAGACGACTTGTCCGTTTGGTTCAGTCTGCAGTTTCTCTCATGCTCCTCCAAACTCGTTCCCATGAATCTTTCGGTGGTTCCGATGTATACTTTACCACAAACAAGTGTCCCTTTTGTCTTCAGGCGACCTGAGGCTTCATTGTATCTTCTTGTTGGGTTTGAAAACCGTATCAATGTTGTGTTTCCATGAGAGTTTTCCAATTCTGTCCGTGACCCTAGGGATATAGGGTAGATATGCGCGTGCAACCATCTGAGCATCTTCCTCGTTCTGAGTCGTAGCACTCTTCAGATTCATGGCTTTGTTGATCTCGAGTACGATGTATCCAATCGATCTCAAGGTCACTTGAAGATATTTCAGTTCTTCCTCTCGATGCTCTGGTTAACATATTCTATGAGCTCGGTCTGTTAGAATGGAGATGAGTCCTCTCTTTTGACTAGAATGGTGGTTCGATAGTGCTTGCAAGTACCTATCTGTGTGCGTGGGTTCACGGTACATTTTGTGGGTTAGTCTAGCACCATGAATCAAAATCGACCTTGTTGCTAAGTTAGTGGATGGCACTTTCGTCATCTGGATACATGAAGGGGCCCTCTGAACCTTTTCATCAACATCCGAGCATATCAAGTTCAGTGTACCCGATATCAACAAATCCATGAAACTGAAGAGGACTACGGCTCAGAACGAGGAGAAGGCTCAGATGGTTGTACGCGCGTATCTACCCTATATACCCTATATATACCGTAGGGTCTTCGGGTGAAGACATTATTGAAATATTTTCTTATTGTACAAAAAAAATCATCAAGATCACAATAGGAGTTTGAATCTTTTGATTTTATAGATATGCCTGTAACACAAAAACAGAGATGTTGAAGCATAGATTTTCATAAGTAAACAGAAATTGTATATTTGTCGAATTCGAGTTATTTGCACATTTTTCATTGATGTTGAAACGTAACATTTTCAACCATCGTTGAAAATGTTACGTTTCAATGTATGTATGTATGTATTTCAGAGCATATTCAGTGAGTAATTTCTGATGTTCAATTCATGACTGAAAAACTGGATTGGAACCAGTTGCACTCAGTTCATATTGGGTAATTCTGGTCGCACTCGATTAAGTATACCACATTAAACTTTTCGACTACAGTAACAAGATAACATGAAAGATAAGTTTTCTCATTTTCTCAGGTATACTACGAATGATGGACAAGAGAGACAAGAAACTGGAAAGTTTGAGAAACTTGGAGATAACCTGATTTCCCGATTAACTGTATCCTATTCATATATGTTCACTGACGGAAGACTATTCAAAGTATGGTATGAGGCGGATGAAAGAGGTTATAAACCACGAATTCAGTTGATACCAGTGTCAAAAACTATACAGCATGGAGCACAAGTGAAGAAAGCAGAAATGGTCAACAATTCTCCTTCAAATATACTCGAAACGACTACAACCGAAGGGGTTGCAGAAGTTGAAGAGTTTACATTTTTTCCACCTCCAGCACCCATTTCCTCTTCGGCAATAGCTTCCTTGGCCGGAGGCGGACTTGGCTGAATATTTGTTTCATAATTTGATATTTACAGTGTGTTCACATCCGAAGAGCTTTAGAATTTTGAATAAAAAAATCGTTAAAACAAGTTACTACATAAAAATAACTCAAGTTTTATTACCTATATACGTACTTATAACTTATATTTATTTTTGACTTCTTTAGTGCTGATCCCATCTTTTTGATTTGTCTCTCCCTTGCTTTTGGAAAATCACAACTTTCTTGAACAAAAAGAACGTTAAAATAGATTTGACTTTCTACTTCTACATCTTTATACAAAAATATGTGGTAATCGTCCGAAGGAAAGGAAAAAGCAATTCATTTCATAATGAACTATCTACAAAGTCGTGTAGAATATGCAAATATGTTATTTTCATCAGACACAAACTGAAAGAAAAAGCTATTTCCGTATGAATGAAACGAAAAATGCTAATAATAAGAAATATTTTTCTTCTCCAACATTTCCCCAGTAATGGAACTCGCTCCATTACTTTTCATTTTATTCATGTTAATTTTTATGGAATGCATAGTTTTACTAAGGATCGGCTATAAATACCAGATACTCTCTTACCAATCTACGCAAGTTTTTGGGAAATTTTCCACTACTCTCGGGTGACTAAACGATCTTGATAAATTGAACTGAATAGGCAGTTAGAACTAGAGGTACCGATCAAGACATAGTTATGAGTTGAAGCTTCTTCATCTTGCTGATCAATGGAGATATGTGCGAGTGGTCGTGAATCAACAATGTAACCATTCTTCTTTGAAGATCGCTTTCAGAGCTATTTTTAGTGATCGCACCAAACGCTCCCAACAACCACCCATGTATGGTGTACCTGGATGAACGAACAGCTACTCAATTCCTTCAGATGCTATCTCTGTCATTATCTTTTCTGTTTTGAATTCTTTCAGAGCCCGTTTCAATTCTTTATCTACCCCCTTGAAGTTTGAACCGTTATCTGATTATATATTTTCGAAGCATCTCCTTCTCCCTATAAATCAGAGGTGGACAACCTTTGACATGTTGTGGGCCGAACTTTAGTGTGCAAATACGTTCGCGGGCCGCGTTTAAAAGTAGTACCTTTTTAAGTAGTGTTACAGTGCTCATAATTTTTTGCGATAGATATCAGATGTGAAATAATACGACAATGTTATTATAATATCAATTTATTAAAATAACAAAATGAAATAATAACATCATGATTAAATCGTTGAATCTGGAATTGTTACAAACTACGAAAGTTAAATAGCGATACCGAAATCAATGAGATACTTGAGCTTGAACTTGGGAAAGTAATCCATCGATGTTTGGAATAATTCCACTGATACAAAGACGTAAAGAATTTTCCAAATTATATCAGTCGGCCTTGTACGATATTTCTATTTACTTTCATCAGTGAAAAGAACAGTTCGCATTTATAAGTACTGCCAAACGCACAATTCTTCAATCTTCTTGTTAATTTTCTAAGCTGCGGAAAATGGTCTTCTTCGAGGTATTTTTTGTAGAAATCACAGAACTCCACATCTTCAAATTTAGATTTTAGAACTAAGTTTTCTTGAATCTCGATCAACTCCATTTGCAAGTGCATTGAAGCATTTTGTACATTACTTTTTGTAGCAAATGAATTGAAACAGTCTTCTATGTTTCTGAAATCGCTAAATCTGTTCGAAAATTGCTTCGACAGTACCTTTTGTTCTTCAGCATATTGAGCATAAGCAATATTCTCACACGCAGAGAGCGTGATGAAATGGTAACTGTTTCCAGACAGCATCTGTACCTCCCACAAGCGGATTTTATTCTGAAACGCTTTCAAATGGCTGTACAAATCATTAACAAACTGTCCTTGTTTTTGAAGTTTAAAATTTAAATCATTCAAATAGCCAGTAAGGTCGACCAGAAATGCTAAGTCACATATCCATTTTGGGTCACTCAATTCAAAAAGTGATTTATCTTTTATTTGCATAAAGTCTTTTATCTCATTTATAAGCTCGTAAAACCATTTCAGCATTTTCCCATTGCTTAGCCATCTGACTTCAGGATAATATGTTACGTCGTCATATTCGGCTGATATTTCATCCAAAATGGCTTGAATTGACGATGATTAAGCCCTCGGGATCGAATAAAATTGATGGTTTCTACTACCACATTCATTACATTCTGGAGTCGAATGGACTCAGAACACAAGTTCTGTTGGTGGATAATGCAGTGAAGGACTATCAAACCATCTTTTTGAACATTTAATGCATTTGCGGTGGAGTATGCACCATCTGTGCATACTTCAACTAAATTTGACCATAGCAAGGCAAAACTTGTAAATACCTCTTGAACTTCCGTATACAAAATATAATTAGTAAGCACTCAAGATGCACACAAAGTCACAAAGCAAATTGACGGCACTAGCAGTTCGCTAGGATATCGCTCGTCGAAGTTATCACCTCGGTAACTCAAGTAGAACTGAACTAAAGTTCGTGGAAAATCATCTTCAGTTCAATCAGGTCGGAGTCCAGCTCCCTTACCCTTTCAGCTGGTTATTGTCGAGAAGGACCAATGAGTTCATGACTGAGGGGATGGCGGTATAAAGTCCCCAGACATCAGTACCGCCCTTCATGTGGTACCCCTACCTGGCTGGGGTGGGATGGATGAAAAAGCTATTCGTCCGTTAACGGGGGACATGAGGGCCTCATTCGACAGAGTGTCGGAGCCTTCTATATTGGGAGGGGTCGTCTACAGCATAGTCTATAGCTTCCCTAACTAACGGATTTTCGTGAGTTTCCGCACCTTCGAAAACTCGCCGATTCCTCGACTGAATGGACTGCCGAATGGAAGGCAGCTGCAAATCTCTGCATATGGCTTCATTCCACATGAACAAAGGAGTATTCACAATCATCCTCATTAGTTTATTTTGCAGTACCTACAGAATGGAGATATTATATTTCGCCGCTTGTCTCCAGACGCCTGAAGCATACATGACGATAGGCTTGAACATCGTGTTGTAGATGATAATCTTGTTTTTCAAGCTCATTTTTGACTTTCTGTTGATCAGAGGGTGCAGACTTGCAATCTGATCCTCGATCCTAGATTTGACGTACATAATGTGCGGGTTCCAAGTGAGCCTACTGTCTGTCAAAAGGCCGATGTACTTTACCCGGGCTTGCCAGTCAATCTCCCTTCCAGAGATTCTCACTTTTCTGGCCGGAGAAGATAGCAATCTTCCCATGGTTATCGCCAGAGTCTTGTCCGGGTTCTCTTAAATCTTCCAATCAAGGTACCAGTGCTCGAGGTCGCTCAATGCACGTTGCATGTAACGACGTCGAGCTCCTAAACCATGGAAGATGAGAGAAGAGCCGTGTCATCGGCGTAGAGGGATATCTTCACACGCTCGGGCCTTGGGAGGACTGGTGAAAAGAGAATACAGCGTCAGAGAGAACACAGTCCCCTGTGGCACTTCAGCGAGGATCTCTCTGTTATCAGACAGAGAGCCCTCTACTCTAACCTAAAAGAAAGGAAAGATCCAATCCACCGGATCAGGCCCCGAAGCAGGTCGAACACGTTCAATTTGTACAGAAGGCCTTCGTGCCAAACACGGTCGAAGGCCTTCGAGATGGCTAATAGCACAATATGTACTTTTTTATTGCTATTGAGCTCATGGATGGTGTTTTCGACCAGCCTTAGAGCCTGCAACTCAGTGGAGTGTTCTCTCCTGAAGCCAAATACACTTTTTTACGTAGAATTCAATGGTGTGAAAAACTTTTTTTTAAATGAAACGACTATTTCTTCCAACTTCTTATCCCTATTTGATTCATATAATCTTGTCATTTTTTTTTCAAATTGACCATCGCTAATTAGGTTTTATTGCAATTTTGCGAAAATGTCTCTATGAGGTTGTTTTCTCTCTGGATACCTCTCGTGATACAGATTGCTTGTTATTTCTGCATTTTCCTTCATTTGTATAAAACAGACTATCATATCCCATTTTTCATAATTCTCATACTTCATTGTTAATAAATATTCTTTTTCTGCAACACACCTACTGCAAGGTCAATATCAAAACCGGTAATATTCATTTATATTTCAATTATTAACATAAATGATTGTTTGTCAATTTGATTGATCACGAAAGGAAATTTGATAAAAGTAAAATAATAGTTGAACATAGTAACACAATTATCGTCATATTTATTACACTCAACATCCACTTAGAATATCTTCTTCAATATCGAATAATTTTTTCAACGTTAGATCTACTAAATTGGATGGGTTTACTTAATTGATGGATGTAGCCGTTAACTACGTAGTCGGAAATCATCATGAAAATTGAGAAATTAAACTTCCTATGTTTCTAAAGCACTTATATTTGTAACTAACGTTTGAAAATGTCTGTATAGAACGAAACTGCAGTGACGTAAGTTACAAATACAAGTGCTATAAAACATGGGAAGTTTTATTTTCCAATTTTCAGGATGGATTAACATAAATGATTTTAACATAATTACTTCTTGATGATTTATTTCAGAGTTATATAATTCCGTGAAGAAGAACTGTTAATTTTCATATCAAAATTGCCAGTGATGAATCATCAAGTGATTATCATCTCTATTCTGGAAATTTCAGTACAAGGTGAACATGGTGTAACCATTGGTACTTTGTTGAAAACACGAATACAATTGAATTGGTTGACGTTTCAAGTAAGTATTTTCAATTTCTTTATTATTCTTTTGGTAACTAGAAAAATATCTCTACTTAAATTATGACGTAATGTATTCTTACCAGAAGAAAGTTGTAGGATTCAAATGAGGAATACCCTTTTTTTTCCTTTTTGGAAAAACTTTTTGGTAGCCTATTACTCCTCATTTAATAAAAAATGTGAAAAATTTCCAAAGAAGGGAAGGCAAAGGTAACTACAATAAAAACTCAATGAGATTTTTTTTTCAGTACTTTCGGAAAAACTACTTCTATATGAACACTTAATCACAAGAAAACTTTTTCTCCTATCAATTTGTACTCCAAACAGATATCATTCAGAATAACACTGCACAACCTAATATTTGAAAAATACAAAATGTCACTCAAAGATTCGTGACAAAACACTTGTCTTATCACCCCTTTTAGCACTTGATAGCCGTTTGACTTGAACATTGCCACATTGACTTATTGTGTTTTTTCCATTTGTTCATTGCATCGATTCTAATATTCTTCTTTGCTGCTGCAATGTGTTTTTAATAGAATTCTAAAAGGTTGTAAAGTATCAGAATAACGCCGCGAAAGAACACTCCGTATGTGTATTAAATATCCTGATGCATATGAATTCATTCATTTCGTTCTCTAGATAAAATGAACGATTTCAATTGTGGCCCATTGCGGATTTTATGGGAAAAAAGTAGTTATGAAAAAACCTTATCGTATGTTTCGGTTGACGGGACACTGAGTGTACAGCTTAACAAATCTAGAAAGCGACTTATAACATATCACCACCTGCGTACACTACTGACAGATAACGCATTAGGATAGGAAAGGATGAAATCTACCGTGCGACTTGGAGCGCCTATTTGGGTCTTAGAGTTTCCTGAGAGTACAGTCCTCGCCGCAAGTAGCAATAAGGGTTGATGTTTTTTAATTGATAGTCAATTGTTTTTTGTTTTAATCAAATTCAAGTCGTCACCTTGAAGTTGGAGATTGACATTATTGAATAATTTATACAGGTCTGTCGAGTACGCAATATCATTCTTTGAAGTGATGAGGTTGTCGTGCAATTATTTGTCTTTGTTTTCCAAGAACTCTATTATAGAGTCAAATAGATTGTAAAATCGAGTCAGACAGTTATCTCTTGATAACCAACGCACTTCTGTGTGAAACAGCACTCGGTCGAAATTTTCATCATTAGCAACACAAAGTTGATCAAATAATCTATCGTTTAAAGGGCTGTTTCGGATTTTATTGACTGCCTCGATGATATATTGCAGTGATTGAGAGAGGCGCTCACTCAAATTTGGTAAAGTGGACTCATATAACTGAATTGATAATTTAGAATTCTTCAGATGATTGCACAATGACTCTTCAATGTTTTCAGCCATCTCATCATCTCCCTTCAATAGTGTGAGGTTTACCTGTTTAGTAAGCAATTAGCAAGGAGATATTGTAGGAAGTTTGGAGTCCGTCGTCGTCTTGCTTAGAATCTGCTGAAAAAAGATTTGACACTGTTGGCTGAGCTAAGTGTTTTTTTCCAGTTCTTGAAAATAAGTCACAGTTTTGTCTTTTTCATCTAAATGCATTTCATTCAAATGATCTTGAGGGTTTCATCGCTTCATTCGAGAATGTTTTTTGACAAAGAATGACATAGGGGAAGATGGATTTGTGGGATTTTCAATAAATTCATATTTATATTCCGCGCTATACTGTCGTTTCTTCTGTTTTGCTTCCGACATAATATTGTCTTCAAAAATGCCGAAGTAAAGAATCGAGTTTCAAAAACTTGCTAATGACACCACTCACAATATTCACCACCGCACGTACAGCACTTTACCTAGCTAGTCGCTAGTTTTCGTAATATCGTCGAATGCCATTACTGGCTGGATAACGCGCGCGCACTTCTATATGAGGCAGCGGGCGGGCCTAGTTCTTTCGAGAATGGAGACTAGAAACTTCTCGCTTCGAATTGGAGCTTACCGTCATCTATTGTACAGTTTGACAACTATAGGGCAGAAAATAATCACTGTCTAGTCCCCTAGATGGAGTTACACGAGAAAACGCGCGTTAAGCGTAAAGGAGCGGTAAAGTTTGTGTTAAAAACAAAAAAACATTTTCAAATTAGCCATCACCTCCCTCAACCGCTCCAATGCCCCCCAAACTTCTCTGTGCCCTTTACTGCCCCCCTATAGACCTCCAGCGCCTACAAGGGGGCGTTATCACCCACTTCGAGAAAGACTATCATTGACGAATGCACTGGAAGAGAGAAGACCTACAGTTCTTGAAAATATTCAACAAGATGTGATTTTGTCGACAGTTGAAAATGGTCTCTGTATAGTTTGTGAACTATCTAGAAATTTGAATATGAAATATCTCCTTTCCCGAATGATTTTAACAAAGTAAAAAAATCGCCTTTCTATGGAGTAGTTTAGTACATGAAATGGCAGTACTTTAGACCAAGAAATCTGGTTTCAACTGAACGAACACCGAAACACTTCGCTACAACTGAGCACGAGTTTGAAAACAGAACTTTAGATCAGTGGATAGTGCAATGGCATGTTAGATCACATGATCGTAGCCTATTATGGAGATGCAAATTGCCAGAAATGGGTAGGTTATTCATTGGGGTTGATGAAAAATAGAAAAATATTTCAAACATTCACGATGAATTTTTATTCGATATAAATAATGTATTCAGTAAGGGACCTTATGGGCTTCTTGATATTTTGCATTTTGTCTGTTTTGGATTTTATCACTTCTTTTTGATTGATTCATAACTGATGATTGTGTGGCTATCTCAATAGCTGCATCGCCGATCACTGGTTACTATTCATTTGATCAAATATTCATGTCGATATTCTGCCACATCAAATAATGGAGTACTGCGTTTGTCATGGTTAGAAAGAGGTTCGCTCAAAGCATAATGAAAAATGATTGTTGTTTACGGGTTCATTATACAATACCTTTCCTTCAAACTATTGTTTGAAGGAAAACTTCAAGTATTTCAAATGAAATTTCTCAAGATGATATATCCAATAATTATATTATTTATGTCGAAAGTTTTGGTTCAAGGTGAACATGGTGCTTCAGTTGGCACATTAGTGCTATTTTGAATTCATTCAAGATTTGCTGTAGTTATGTGAAAATATTTACTTATCAGAAGGGATTACTTTCGAAAAATATTAATTTTTGTGAAAAATCTTTAGAGCTCCCTATTTATGAAATACTCTTAATCTATGAAGAATGGAAAACTTACAAGAAAAAAAATATAATAAAAGTGAGTATTTATACAAACATACATCATAGATAATGCAGAAATGTTATTTCAGATATAGATATGAATGAATTGGTTGGGAAACGAATCAGTTTCATAGTATTGAAACTATAGTTT
>NW_019294241.1:0-26740 GCF_000500325.1 Leptinotarsa decemlineata
AAAGTGTAGAGATTCCAAGTCACGTTAGTTCACGACGTTTCGATTGTTGGTATCTACAATCTTCGGGTGATCACCCGAAGACGAATCTGTTAAGTATTCCCATCGAAGAGAGTCGTTTCTGGCAATTTGCTACCAATTCAGACGTTGCTCAGTAGGAGCCAAGAGCTCTCAACGCTGCTTGACTGCCCGGAAAATAGTTTTATAGACTTGTATACGAGGTTGGATTCTTCCAGTCTCTCCACACATAATTCGATAGCGTAAATTTCTGCTTGAAATTCGGTCGCAAAGGTTGCTAGGCAGGTTGATATATCTGTATTTTGCTGGAAAGATGACGTCATAATTCGATCCGATATAATAGTGCTTCAATTAGGTACTCAATCATTCCTAATTAGAGTTGTATGGAAAGGACATTTTTACTGTTCACAAATTCTGGACAGACTGTGTTCAGCCACTCGTATTTCGGAATATCTAAAAATACGTTTCTTGAAACGCAATCCCCTTCAAGAAAATTTTGTGATTGTAATTGACTGTAGCATACCACAGAGTCATTAACACTTTGTTCACCAAAAGCAAACAACAGCTGTCGACAGAATTCGATGAATCTAAAAGAGGTTAACACCTCAAGAAGATCTATAGTTAACGTAATCTATTTTTGTAACTGTTCGGTAGAGTGCTTCAAATTGAACATATTTTCATTCACTGGTTCTCTCGCAAGCGCCCAGTCGCGGATAAAGAATGGAATAATTATTGTGTGTGGCATTTGAGGGAAGTATATTTGTTGATATCAGTTGACAAATTTTATTTGTCTCGTAACAAACTCAGATCAAGGTCTTGATAGTATTTGAATTATACTAACAAGGACGACAGAAACGTTTTTAAAGTCAGCAGGTGATACTAAGACAACCTTGTCATTATTGCAGATTTTTCTTCTTCTTTTCTCTGTAGTGTGTTGGCCTAGAGTGGTTTTGCTCGTATCAATATCCTCGACGTTATGGTACGGATTTTTTTCAGCAGAGAACGAATCCCTGATCCAACATTCCTCGTACAATACCTCGCTTCCTTCTTCTTCCATAGATTTCAAATCTGTTAAGACTGTCAGACAATGGAAGTTGAACTTGCAACAGTCACCTAGAAACAAACAGCCACTCTGTATATTCCCAACTCCCATATTCTGTGAAGCTTTTCGTTCATTCAAACACTAACAGTATCTAAGACAATGCAGTTCTCAACCTCTTTGGACGCTAAACGTGCGTCGGAGCAATCAGGCGGTCTCTCGGACCGCGGTCAGCTGTCAAGCATCACTCACAATGGCTCGGCCGCTACATGATTTTCTACTTCGCTCCGGTCTGGCCCTAATTGTATAGGGAAACCGCTCGGTCCTGTGTTCTGGAGCGTCAAATCCTTGCTAGACGGATCCTGCATTGGTAATGTCGGTATGGGTTTTTGTAGCAAATTTCGACAAGTGTTAAATAGCAGTTTGATTTTTTTTCAATAACAGACTTCGGGTTATGTGATTCAACAGAGATGTTCCGGTTTTTGATGGAATTCTTCTGTAAGTTACTGAAATATAGTAATAATAATACACGCATGCAGTCGTTATAAAATTCGGGATAGACAAACGTGCAATGGTCCATCTCAAAAGAGGACGATGCGGGGACTACGTAGAGGATGTACAGCTCGTAGATGGAACAAACAAAAATCAATACTACCAGAAAACAAACGTTTGGTGTGGTATATTGAATGATAAATTACTAGTTCCGTTTCTTTTTCACGAGAATTTTAATGGTGACAGGTACTTGAACTTTTTGGAAACTGAAATAGGAGAGTTTTTGGATGATTTGGTATTAGAAGAACGGCAAAAGTTATGGTTCCAACATTCTTCTAGAAATGTTTCTCAGTGGCTGAATAGGACATTTCGTAATAAATGGTTAGGAAGAAATACCGATCCCCGATGGGCTCCTCGTTCTCCAGACCTTACACCTCTAGATTATTTCTTATGGGGATACTTGAAACAAAAAGTCTACAGAGATCGCCCCTTCAATAATGTTGATGAGCTTAAAACTTCAATACGATTTCATTGCAGAAATATTCCCGCTAATGTGTTGCGATCTACATTAAACAAAGTTTATGAGCGAACAATTAGATGCATCGAAAGAGAAGGTGGACATACAGAGACGCTTGGATAGTTTTTATTGTTAGCACCTGTTAAGTTGTTAACTTACCTACTGTATTTTTCTGTACTATCGCTTATTGTTTCTTTTTTGTTCATGGCTATCCGCGATACATTTTGAATTCATATGAACATTATACTTAGTAAAGTATTTGCCTCGTTTAAAAACGTGTTTGTTTTATTCTAGAGTTCTGTTAAATATCGTTGCAACAAACGTGAAGTTGAGAGTCTCCTAAAAAAATACAAATCCAAGTAAATTTTACAAATACACTTTAATTTGATAAAATATACTCCAAACTGATTTGATTGTGGCTACTTCAAATACATATTGAATCAAAATAGTAAAAATATGTATCATACGGGGGTAATTCAAAATTTTCCAAAAGAAAAAAATTCGAATAGCAGGCCATGACTTCATATCTGAACATATATTTTGATTCCAAGCAACTTTTCTCTTCAACATATTTCTATATTGTTTGAAATAAGGGTACTTTACTCTTGAACGAACTTTATATTTTTTGCCTATCCTGTATGGTGTTTGTCAAAAGCCATTTCAGGTACACTTGGTATAATTTTGGAACATGCACCAACTTTTGTCAGGAATAAAATTTTCTGAGAAATTGATAATAAAAAAGTTTCCCATTTGTTGCACACTTAGTGGACCACACTGTATATTTATGTTAAGTTTCATCTAAGTCCGTTCAATCGTTTAGGCGTGAGAGAGCCATAAACATACATACATACATCCTTACAAACATTCACATTTGAATTAGTATAGATAGATAAATAGATGAATAGGTAAATATGCCTTCATTCGAAAAGGTCGTGGACCTAGTCGAAGGTCAAATTAACGTAATTCTAACTCAAAATGTTAGTTGGGTCGGGGATTCGGGGACAGGGCCCAACTAGCTCAACATTCGAAAAGAATGGTAGACATAATATTTATTGGATGAAAGATAAAATAACAAAAGCGAAGTTCCCAACTAGAGTATAGCGCTCTACAGTTTTTTTCTTTCAATTGAGCTCCGTCTTTGAACAGCGACAAAGATCGCTGATAAAATTTATCAGCCTCTTTTTCGAAGATTCGGGATCGTCACAGGGATTACTTTCAGATCGGAGTTGTTCTAGAGAACTTCCAAATAATTCTATATGTTTTACGAATACTGACGCCACTGATATTTGCAGTTTTTGGAAAAGAGAAGTGTAATTGGTGGCAATGGTGGACGAAGTAGTATAAAACAAGATCAAAACGAATGGAACGCGAACTACGAGATAGTCACAATACCAAAAACTTCCCGAAAGCAAGTGTGGCCGTTTTGGAAGTGACAAGCAAAGCATTAAACTAAACGAATACGTTGTTGCTCTGGGAATCGGTATCATTGTGCTAGCGGAGGGTGCAGAGGGGCGCGATAATGGGTCCCTCTCCCTCAGGATTCTGCATTAGCCACCCCTGATACGTTCTATGCGAAAAACAGTGTCGATACGGCCGCTGCTCTCCCGGCTTGTTAATGCGTCACTTAGGCTTAATTCTATATTGGCTTTTGAAGAATTAGCACGCCCTCTGCTGTTTGCCGTACCTGATTGTTGAGAATTTCCGGAGATTTTTCACACGGCTGCAATGCTTTCCCGAGAAGACGAATGGAAATTTGATGTTTGTTTGAACCTGATGGAAATTGTATTGCAAAATGTCGAAAGTATGACATTTTCTGAACATTATGAAGTAGCACTACATCTTTGTAATATAATCTAGTGAGTAATAATTGAGTAAGTCAGTGAATTTATACAATTCAGTTATAGGGCAGATACAGAAGAACAGAGATGACAGAAGAAAAAAAATAAACACATAAAATTTACAGATTATATGATCCTAGGAGAACTAATTAAAGTTACAGCTACCTAAGCAAGCTTGTATTGTAGCCAGCAAAAAAAAAATAGAGAATATATGATCCTAGGAGAACCAATGAAAGTTACGGATACCTAAGCAGGCTTGTAATGTAGCCAGCAAAAAAAATTGAGAGATTATATGATCCTAGAAGAACCAATGGAAGTAACGGCTACCTAAGCTGGCTTGTATTTTAGCCAGCAAAAAAACATTAGAGATTATATGGTCCTAGGAGAAAAGGAGAAATAATGAAAGTTACGGCTACCTAGGCAAGCTTGTGTTGTAGCCAGCAAAAAATAGAGATTAAATGATCTTAAGAGAACCAATGAAAGTTACGGCTACCTAAGCTGGCTTGTATTGCAGCCAACAAAAAAACATTAGATATTATATGATCCTTGGAGAAATAATGAAAGTTATGGCTACCTAAGAAAGCTTGTATTGTAGCCAACAAAAAAATTAGAGATTTTATGATCCTAGAAGAACCAATGGAAGTTACGGCTATCTAACCTGGCTTGTATTGTAGCCAGCAAAAAACATTAGGGATTATAGGATCCTAGGAGAAATAATGAAAGTTACGGCTACCTAAGCAAGCTTGTATTGTAGCCAGCAAANTCTAACCTGGCTTGTATTGTAGCCAGCAAAAAACATTATGAATCATATGATCTTAGGAGAAATAATAAAAGTTACGGCTACTTAGACAAGCTTGTGTTGTAGCCAGAAAAA
Source organism: Leptinotarsa decemlineata (assembly GCF_000500325.1). Taxonomy (NCBI): domain Eukaryota; kingdom Metazoa; phylum Arthropoda; class Insecta; order Coleoptera; family Chrysomelidae; genus Leptinotarsa; species Leptinotarsa decemlineata. The sequence continues at coordinate 4,776 of NW_019294241.1, forward strand.
AAAATAGAGATTATGTGATTCTAAGTGAACCAATGAAAGTTACGGCTACCTAAGCAAGCTTGTATTGCAGCCAGAAAAAAAAACATCAGAAATCATATGATCCTAGGAGAAATAATGAAAGTTACCGGTACCTAAGAATGCTTGTATTGTAGCCAGCAAAAAAAATTAGTGATTATATGATCCTAGCAGAACCAATGGAAGTTACGGCTACCTAAGCTGGCTTGTATTATATCCAGCAAAATAACTTTAGAGATTATATGATCCTAGGAGAAATAATGAAAGTTACGGCTACCTGAGCAAGCTTGTATTGTAGCCAGCAAAAAAACGAAAATATATGATCCTAAGAGAACCAATGGAAGTTACGGCTACCTAAGCAAGCTTATATTGCAGCCAGAAAAAAACATTAGAGATTATATGATCCTAGGAGAAATAATGAAAGTTACGGCTACCTAAACTGGCTTGTATTGTAGCCAGCAAAAAAAATTTGAGATTTTATGATCCTAGAAGAACCAATGGAAGTTACGGCTACTTAAGCTGGCTTGTATTGTAGCCAGCAAAAAAACATTAAAGATTTTATGATCCTAGGAGAAATAATGAAAGTTACCGCCACCTCAGAAAGCTTGTATTGTAGCCAGCAAAAAAAATTAGAGATTATTTGATCCCAGCAGAACCAATGGAAGTTACGGCTACCTAAGCAAGCTTGTATTGTAGCCAGCCAAAAAAACATTAGAAATTATATGATCCTAGGAGATATAATAAAAGTTACGGCCACCTAGGCAAGCTTGTGTTGTAGCCTGCAAAAAAATAGAGATTATGTGATCCGAGGAGAACCAATGAAAGTTACGGCTATCTAATCAAGCTTGTATTGTAGCCAGCAAACAAAATAATGATTCTAATTCTATATAAACAGATATATCAATTTTGCATGGTAGATAAAGGAAGAGACAGGAAGAAAAATAATATTACTCAACACCAAACCGTTATTTTCAACACCTCAACACGTGTTTCGATCACCAAGTGATCATCTTCAAGAGGAAGATTGAACTGATTCTACATACAGTGTTGTCTTTGATTATACCATACATACCTCTACTAGGTACTTGCACCTTAATTGCCTTGGAATCAATTTCACAACGTTGCCTCATCTATCGTGAGTCTGAAGCAAACTATATTTGTTTTATTTGTATTCAAACATGAGGAGTTTGAATCACACCACTGTTCAACCCTATAGAGATCCAGAGTTATGCTGTCTCTGAGATTACCGTGTTAGGAATCACACGTTAAAAGGTAAGACCTCGTTAGTCCTCAGCTCGCACAAGTTTCTCAACTTCTGAGAGTTGTCGTTCGTATGGGGACGGCAGCTGATTAACGGAAAAACAGATTTTAAACAGATTTTTACGTGTTAGGTATATCTGATAACTGAAAATATTATTCCAACAGGTTATATAGTGAAGTATTAGGTATTGATCCACCATCGTTATTCATAATATTATTTTGTTGACTTATTTCTAAACTCTCATGGGCATCTAGATGCATGTTATTGTTAACTTGTCTAATCCTAATGAAGTAAAGTCTACGGAATGGTTTTGGTGCGAAACATGATAGGCGACTGCTGATTTTTCGGGTCTTCCATATTTCAGGTGTACTCAGTCTCCCTTATTTCTTATTTTGATAGACCTTTCAGTCTGTCCATAATACTTTGCATAGCAGTTCTTACATTTAATTTCGTAAATTCTCGAGTTTTCCGAATTCCCTACTTTCTCCTTCACATTTCATGAAAGGATATGTAGTGTATGACATATTTTGAATACCAATATCGTACCCAGTTCTTCGAAAATCTTTCAGAATTTCTAGATAGTTCTAAATGAGGCAACATCGTGAAATTAATTTTGAGAAAATCAAGACGCCCTGTATATAGCTACGTTGATATCATAGAACAATAGTACTTTTGTTGAATCAATTGATATACTAAAACTTTTACAAAAACATCACAAGCTTTTGAATTTTCTGTATAAATATTGTTTGAATAATTATGTACCTGCTTTGAATGGTTTTCGATTTCATATAATATAAACCATTCATTGATGCTACTACTTGTGCTCCATTATAGATATGTAACCGACAGTTTGAAGTGTGGATTACCTATAGATAATCGACAATTCAAATTGTAGATAATCAACAGTTTAATCTGTCGATTATGACTAATCTACAGTTTAAACTGTAGATTATAGATAGGCCACAATTCAAACTGTCGATTAACGACTAAAATTGCTATATGACACCTTATAGCCTGACGATTAACGAATAAAAATGCTATGTGACACCTTATATCCTATCGATTAACGAATGAAAATGTTATGTGGCACCTTATAGTCTATCGATTAACGAATACAAATGCTATGTGGCGCTTTATAGCCTGTCGATTAACGAATAAAAATGTTATATGGCATCTTATAGCATATCGATTAGCGAATAAAAATGCTATGTGGCACCTTATAGCCTGTCGATTAACGAATAAAACTGCTGTATGGCACCTTAAAGCATATCGATTAGCGAATAAAAATGCTATGTGGCACCTCATAGCCTATCGAATAACGAATAAAAATGCTATGTGGCACTTTATAGCCTGTCGATTAACGAATAAAAATGCTGTATGGCACCTTACAGCATATCGATTAGCGAATAAAAATGCTATGTGGCACCTTATAGCCTATTGAATAACGAATAAAAATGCTATGTGACACCTTAGAGCCGTCTTGGAATTCCAAACTCCATCGAAAAGAGAGAGATTGAACGGATCCACCAGTACATACTTCACTCTCGTTTTCTCATGAATGAGACAAAGACGGGAAATATGTATTGATGGAGTTGTAGACTCAGATATATCATGACTAAATACGCATCCACGACGAATATACCTACTGTCATTTGTCACTGAAAGAACTGTGAGTCATTAGAGTGTCACCAATAATGTAATTTTGTGAAACACTGCCCACAAACACATTCTCTCACTCTGTACTAACAGTATCCTAAACTATCATTCCAAGCTCAACTACATAAAGGAAAATCCCCCGCCAGTATGTTACAAGCCCTCACACAATAAAGAAATCGCTGAAGAGTGGACGAAGTAGGTATACACTCATAACATCTTTCTCAAGGAGCAGCTACGATGTTCGAAGGACTCCAACATATCCTGCCCGCCGAGAAATCATCTAACATGGAGAATCAAAGCAGGCGGAGCACCAGCCCCTCCTCCCGTTCCCGCCTTTTCAGGCGCCGAAGGACATTGCTGCGCCATCTCTTGAGGTGATCTGAAACATCACTGATGTGGTTTTGTTGCTTCAGTTAGGTAGAGTGCGGATTCTTTGGATTGATTTGAGTTTTGATGCCAACTACATGATTGATGATTCATGATTACTGTGTATAACAAAATGAATTACAGAGGCTCAAATATGTTGTATCAAGTTACAAGTTAGGGTTTTTTTTGATACACATGTTTAAGCGTCTTTTTTTTCAAAATATTTTCTATGATTTGATATTTATAAAATTGTATCTCTCTGAAACTATTTTTACGGGTGTGTGCCGGGCTCAATCAATCAAAATGGCAAATGCATAATTTGTAAATAAGATAATTCCTTAATAATTCAATAAATCGTGAGACCTTAGGTCATAAAATTTTGTCTTAAACTATTTTTGAAATTCTGGTATTGTTCGCATTGTGATCTATTGAAGCTGCTGTGAATGTAAGTTGAGATTATTTCCAGAATGAAGAAATAGTATCAAATATTATTATTCATATTCTAAGATTCATGGGAAATATCTCAAAATGCTCAAGTTTCGACTAATGGTACCGAAAATCCGGCACTGGTCAACAAGAGAGGTCAGATCCTGCTCACCGACAACACCCGTCTAAACGTTTCACAAATCACCGTCCGAAAATAGAACGAATTGATCGCCAAAGTTCTGCCTCATCCACCATAGTCCCCAGACGTTTCGCCAACCGACTATAATTTGTTCAAGCACTTCGATAACTTTCTCACCGGTCACACCTCCTCCAAACAGAAGCAGGCAAAACGGACTTCATCGACTTCTTCGAATCCCGAGCACATTATTTCAATAATAATAATAATCGTCTTTATCATTTCCACATTCAGAAGAATACAATAAATATTAGAAATCAAGGTTCATATATGAAAATAAAGGGCGAAGTTTATTTTTTGTTGTGTAAACACGACAGAAAATATTCTTCCACTTAACCCCAACAAACCTGTGTAATGATACAAGAAAAAAAAGAACATATTCCGCTGAAAACTAAAAAAAAAGTATTCTTATAAAATTGGGGATTCAAGAAGATGTTCGTTGTAAAATTGTCTGAATTTGTGAGCATTTTGTGTTCTTATAATATCCAGAGCTGGATTGCACAGAGAATAGATTTGGTAGCCAAATGACCGTCTAAAATATTCCGTTCTAAAGGGAGGTACAGTCAGTAGGCCTTTATTTAGAATATTCAGATTATGTACATTTGTACGATAAGTTATTTTCTTATGTAAGTAAGAGGGAACTTGTTTTCTAATTATTTCATAGTAGAGAACAACAGCATGATGTTATCTATTCTATGAATAGATTTTATTATCAATTTTCAACCACCCAATTTCCTTCAATTTATTTCCTGTAGATTATTCTCAAACATGAGTTTTGCAGTTTCTGTATCTTTTTCTTATAGAGTGTTGGTAAATTAGGGCCGTTAAGAGAGTCAGCATAATTTAAGACTGATAAAACTAGCGTTTCAACTGTCATTGTAATTACTGATCATCATCCTTGAAGTTCTGGGTCACACGAGAACCATTAACAGATATTACAAATTATGTATAACCTATGTATCTTTCAGTTATCGACTGGTGGAAATAATAGGCTGTTTATTTATTTTTTTAAAGAATCGTAATTGCCTACAGAAACGGAATTTAATTGTCTTATCCTTGGCCTAGTATCAAACTCTTCCTTTCCGATTTATATTGCATTGCAAATTTTTGAAGACAGTAACTGATTTTTTCATTATATCGGGTGGAATTTAGATGAAGATAATAATAAACTTATAATAAACTTACAACAACAAATGTTTTGCTACACTACTACAAAAAATGTGCTACAATGAAATGCTATATGCAACGATAAAAAATGTGGAAAAATGAGTTTAGTGAAATCAGCACAAATTTATTAAACAAACATCTAAAGAAGTTTTTGGTTCAGAAATGCTTTTACACAGCTTATGAGTTTTTGAATAAAAATTTCGACAAAAATCACACGAACCAGTAGTATTTAGATTCAACTTTCAATTATAGGGTTTTCCTACAACTACTTACTTTAGAAACATTTTATTTCGTCATTGATTTTTATTTTCGTATTATGAATTCTTGTTAGGAAATTAACTTTTCATAACTATATTATCTAGCAGTCATACAAAATATTCCTCTGCTCAGGTTTTTTATGTTAATCCTCTTATTTTTATTATTACTTATATACACTTCAGTTTGNGTTCCCATAATGTATGGTGTCTTGCTTTCAGTGTCTTGTCCATTAAAAACACCCAGTATGAGGATCTGGCGAAAGACATTGCAACACAGGAAACGCCGTAATTTTTCCTTTCGATTGCGAGGCAAGTTCTGTTATTGAATCGGCATTGTTCTTAGAGGAGTAAAACCTTCATTTGCCGGTTATATTTCCGAAAGTGTCGTTGAGCATTTTCAACATCTTATCGCCTCCTTTGACGGTTCACCTAAAAAAATAAACTTCAACACAGCATTCACAGTGGATCGCGGCATGACCACAAACGTTGTTATGAGAGTAAATCGTCGAGTATACATAGCGACCACAGAAATGCTGATGGTCCAATTTAAATCCGAAATGTAAATATTATTTTTCGCACTAGCGGTCTTTCTCAGTCTCCTTCGACAATATAGTTTGAGAAGTTGTTATTCGGACGACTGTTTTACGTTTTTCAAAGGCGTACGACGAAATTGGATACTAACGGTGATTTTTTTAGAGATATAGGATTTGATTTTCAAAACAGCACGAAAAATTTGAAAAATTGACTCCAGATGCTGCAATTTTGCTTGTTAATGTATCCATCAGAAATGAGCCTCGTCGCTGAACACAATTTTTAGATAAAAAACCACCAACAAGCTTATTACAAAGAAATTCCTACAGAAGGAAAACAGACAATTAGATTTTATAATAGATGGTATTGAAAAAACAACTTGACAAATGACCAATCATAAAAGAACAGATATAGGACTTCAACTTATGAAAAGTCTCCCTTTTTTTTGAATGTAAATTGAATATAATATTTTTTTTTGCTTAATGCAGCTCCGTTATATTTTATTCTGCATATTGTCGTTTCAATATAATAGTATTTGACGTTTCCTACACCAAGATTGTATGATCTGAAAGTAATAAACATTATTATTATTATAAATGTTGAAATTTGTGTTACTAATCGGAGTGGCGAGTCGGACGATGTGAACTTCATTTCTCTTGATCAGTTTTTTGAATAATTACTGAAGGATGTTCAATGTTATGTTTGGAGAAAGACATTCACTGATAATGAGACAGTATTTACAGATATTTTGAAAATATCGTAAACAAGAGGTTTGGATTTTTTATAGGCTATGCTTGTCTTCGACTAACGAACAGGTCAATGAAACTAGCACCATTTATGAATCAACTCCTGTGATAGTATTCTGATATTTCCAAGTTGAGCACATCCCTCATCTCAGAATAAGAATTTTTCATCAAATGAACAACATGTTTTTCGAACCTCAGGTTATTATCAATGAAAAATCATAAATCATCACAGTGACTTGTTGGATTCAATTTTTTCATAAACATTTTTAAAATAAAATGTAACTTTTTAATTTTTTTCCCTGTGAAAAATGTTTATATTCTAAAAAAAATGTCCACGTGGTAGGGATTGTGCTTTGTATCTATATTTCCGTAAATTGCATCTGAAAATTAGATATTTCATGCTACTAAACTTTCCTTCATTTTGAGAAAAAGTTGATATTTTTCTGAAAATTTCATTTCTCGAAATTCTTCACCGATTTCAATCCATTTTGCCACCACTGGGTGGGTCATCAAAGCTGCCGCCATGTTTACGATATGCGTCGGGATAAACACACCTGGAGCAACCTAAATCACTTATTGACAGGCATCAGGGACAGGGACGGTTGGGGTATAAAATACCCATGAAGGTCCTTGATACTCAAGAACGCTAAATCTGTTTTTAATAACTTGTCCATGAATAAATTCACATTTTTCCCCGATTTGTCATCTTGCGTTGACAAATACCCATTATACCCCATACTTCGAGGTCGAGAAGCATCAAAAATGCATTTTCATGGGATATTACCGATATAACGATTATAAATTTCTCTCTGTACAGGGCGTTTCTTCTTTCTTTTTCTTTCAGCCAATGTTCAACAGGCTATTTTGGGACCAATGTACGACAAAAACTTTATAAATTTGAACATATCTTTCGAATGTTTCGAGTTTTGAACCTCAAGGTGTTATAGTCAGTAATCTCTATGTAGGAATGGCACCAAATGACTTTAAAAAGGAAAGTTATACGCTCTACTTTTTGATAAATTGCTTTTTCTGAAGTAAAAATAATTTTTGATGCCAATCATTCTTTCCGAGTGACTCTAGTCTGACGATTTAGTCCTATCGGCAGATACAATACAGTTGATTACTAAACTGATATTTCAACCTTCCGTATTATAACCTTTGTGTGCGACTGAAGAAGAAACACTTACTAACCTATAATGAAAATTAAAATCTCGTTACAAACATACGCCCTTAAAAAATAATCAGTCCAGTTATATGGGTCACAGGATTAGATTACAGCACAAACTGAAAAACCAATAACATTCGAAAAATACCAATTTTTGTATAAGTAAAAACGCTCTGTAATGAAATCAGGACAATAATAAGGCTTACATAGTCATACTGATGATAATTCCATTAGCAATGAACATTAGATTACAATATAAAATAAAATACAATTTAAACTCGAGAATTACCAATTTTTGTATAAATAAAAACACTCTGTGATGAAATTAGGACAATTATAAGGCTTACATAGTAATACTGATGATAATTTCATTAGCGATGAACATCTGAAAAGTACAGTCTTCGTATAATTCAAAGGATTCATTTCTTCCATTTCATTCTTCTTCAATGTTTTGTACTTCTTCTCTCTCTTTTTCTGTTGACTATGTCCATCTTCTTCAGATATACAAGTCGTCGATGTTTTTCTCATGAACTCATTTACTCTTGAAAACATACTACTGGAACAATTTTCACTAGTTCACAACACCCTGTATACTCAGGTAATGATCTGAAGGCAACAGGTTCAAAAAAAGGACCACAGAACACTCAATTAAATGTCATTGAATCCTTAGTAACTTATATTGCGAAGGAAGATGATTTTCCACCATTGTACAAAAACGTGATTACTCAATGATAGTTACAAAAAAGGGCCTACATTATTTCTGTCTTGAATAACTCAACCAATATACTATCAATTAGAAAAAAAAATAACTTACAAATATTCAGTTCACACTCCATAAGTGTAGTCAATATAAACTTTCAGCGCAACTATAATCGAATTTTAACTTCGGTAGTTCGGAAAATTTCCAAAATAGTCTCTATCTTCATGCGGCTATGTGCACAAGTGGCCTACTATCACCTCAGAAAAAAGAAAAATGGAATTCTGGAAGTGAATTTAAAAAAATTGCATATATGCTCTTTCCAAATTATTTTCTCTCCAGAATTGAGGTACATTTTATAACTTCCAAGTAAGATTTCTCTTGCAGCTCCCAGAAATTACTTCACCACTTCAAAAAGTACATTCATTTATATGCAACATTGTATACACTGTACTATACTAAACTATACTATACTATACTATACTATACTATACTATACTATACTATACTATACTATACTATACTATACTATACTATACTATACTATACTGTACTATACTGCACTATACTATATTATACTATACTATATTATACTATCCTATATTATACTATTATGCCATAGTATAATTTACCATTTAATTTGCAACGCCTAGCATTACAGCAACAAATTTATCAGAATATTATTTGTAGATGTTCATAATGTAACAACTGTAACAACAACATAATGTAACAATTCTCTGGTAAACATATCAATACATAAGCTGACTGTTGAAAAAATGTTATGAATTTTTATTTTTCTCAAAAAAATATTAATTTATCCATCAATTTATATTTTTCTCCCTCTAAAATAGTCCCTCCTAGATTGTGTGCCATCATTTTTGCCAATCCTCGAAGCATTTCAGAGCATACACTTGGTATGTCCTTGAACTCTCTCAGGAAAAAGTTACAGGGAGCTGAATCTAGTGAATACGGCGGCTAAGGGATGATTACCAGCCGTTTTTTTGTACTGCTTCTGGCAAGCGGCGCATAATTTCAATGTATCACTTCTCATTGCCTGTACGACCATGTGGTAAGAACTCCTGATGCACTACGCCATGGTAATCGAAGGAGACAGTGAACTAAATCTTGACTTTGGTCTTGCCTTCTTTGTTCGTGTCTCGCCTCGACTTTACCATTGGGCTTTGTCCAGTCTTCCCAGGTTTGACCATTTTGAAGAAATCTGGATCATTGTTTGAAAAAATTGCGTGGCAGGAACCAACTGATATGCTGACATCCTCAGATTCTCAACCTTTTCATCTGTTGTTGATGTGCTGAGGCGTCCAGGGCGAGAGTCACAACTTCTCAACCTTCTGTGAAAAACTTTACTAATTGTAAATATTTTTCTGACTTAGAGTACAATCAACGTATGCCACTGTCAACATTTCGGGTGTATTTGAGCACTCAATTCCATTTTAATTCAAAATTTTAGGCAAATATTCTAATTAATTTTTTTGCAACGATTTTGTGAGTGCTATTTCCATTTAACTCTTCATTATTCAACTTTCCCGACGATAACCTTTGACTTCAGCATTTTAACGTCAAAAATTTTGTCAGACATATATTTCGAAAACGATTCCACTGAAACCTCAGAAATTTCCAAGGGTAATATGAGAATGCATAATGTTATTGCTCTTGAACTGGTTCACAATTTCGTATTTCAGAATTCATAGCAAAATGGCATGTTGAAATTGAAACAATCGGTGGTGTGTAACGTTTGATTTTTGTCATTTCCAATGAGTGGTACATTCAGGCCCGAACCTGAACGACATTATTGAGGCACGACTAAATATACAGAGTGAGTGTTAGCAAACATAAGCTTAGCTGGCGGTAAATGGACAAACAAAAGCCCAAATATATATCGCACGGTGTGTCGGTAATCTGTTGTCTACATCCCTGCTTGTGTTAGGTTAGGTACTACAATATTTATACACGGGTTGTTGGTTGGGCTACGAATATTGCCAGGGGAGGGTTTTGATCTCAGTCAGCCGACATACATATGTCGGCCGGCATGAAATGTAATGTGACATTTGAGAACTATAACGAGAATTAACGATTAGCGAAGTTGCTTCGTATAACGTTGAAAATTATTGATTACCGGGGTTCTGGTAAAGCGTTAATTCTTCCTATGTTGACGATTAATAGGAAATTGTAAATTAGATTACCTAGCACTTTATTTTCTACAGGCATTCACCCAATTAGGTACAGGAAATGTACAAAGGTGTTGATAAAAATTAATGAAGAAGAGATAATTGACACTTTCTATGTTTTTTACCACTTTTATTTGTAGCAAACGTTACTGCAGTTTCGTCCAATAAGGACATTTTCAAACTTATACATTGAACTAACAATGTTTCATTACATTAGCGCTTATATACCACCCCTGTAGGTGAAAATAAAGTACTTGGTTTGATTGAGTACCTGAATTTACAGTTTACAATGCGGACGTACTACTTTGAAAACCAGTAAGTGAACTAAATCGATTTGATCGTTTAACAAGTTGCAACCGCAATGTTTATGCTTGTGAATTTCCCAGAATTCTGAATAATTGAGTTTGTAACCCTTTCTTGCATAGTGCAAAATTTTGGAACAAACTGTTGATCACTTAGTAGTTTTCTAATTTGTGGTCCAACAAATATACCTTCCTTGAGCCATGCTTCACTTAGTTTCGGGAAAACGTGTTATTAAAACGCATCACCTTCTTTGCCAAATTGTTTTAAAAAAATTTTCATGAATTCCAGTTTAATGTGTAATGAAGGTAACAAAACGTTTTTGGAATTAACAAGAGGGATATTTTTCACGTTAGCTTGACCTGGAATATAGTTATCTCTCGGAGGCTATTCTTTCATCTGATGATGGCTCTGTGTTGCCCTACTGTTCCAAAGGCAAAGAAACCAGCAAAACTTCGTGAATCCGCCCTGAAGACCTAGTAATAGTCCAACGACTTTTAGGTCACCACATATTTGCCACTTGCATTTAGAATAAGTGCCATACTTTCGTGTGTTTCCTTCATGGCAACTGCATATGCAAGAGGAATAGAGGGTCTTTTGTTACAACGGCAGAACGGCTTTTAAAGTTGTTTCAGATTAATCTTTAAATAAACCCTCAATTTAGGGAAAAAGCAAACTTGTCGTGTTCAATAAATTTTTATGGAAAAATCATAACTCAAAAATCTTACGTGTTTTTACTATCATTACCATCATTAACAAAGAATTGCCCCTGGCATTTCAGTCGAAAATTGACTGTAAACTAGTGTTGATATATCTTCAGCAAATGTAATAGTATTTGTAGTATTTAGGGAAAGAAAGTTTTTTTTGGCTTTCTACTACTTCATCTTGATACAAAAAAATGATGAGGGAATCTTCCAAAGAAAGGAAAAAAGTAATCAATTTGAAAACGAGTAACTCTATACATGGATGTGTAGATCATGCAAAGAAGTAACTTTCAGACACAAACTGAAAGAAAGTCCTCCTGAAACAGCTACTTTCATATTAACATTGAATTACACGAAAGAAAAAAATTCTTTCGAAACAAATACTTCTATATGAACACTGAATTATATAGAAGATACTTTTCTCTACTCAGTTTGTATTTCAAACATTCGTTGTGGAGTAAAAATCAGATATCATTCACATGAGTTCTACTTTAAATGAATGGTAACAAGTTGCACTCACATGGAACACTGTCATCCTCACTGGTATACATCGATGTTTCGCCTTAAGACACTTGCTCCAAGGCTCTTCAGTACAAAATTGGATAACATTATAGAAAATACACAAAATTCATTCATGAATTACGATTTTTAATGTCACGGAATAAGCTTGATCTGCTTATGTCATCGATGACATCGTAATAACATTCATTCACCTATTTGATTCAATCCCAGCCAAGAGGAATCTTATTTGAATTGAAGGGGTTATATTTTTAGGAGTGAATAATTTTTGGGAAAGAAAGTGTTTGGCTTTCTACTACTCCATCTTGATACAAAAAGAAGGATGAGGGAATCTTCCAAAGAAAGGAAGAAAGTAATCAATTTGAAAACGAGTAACTCTATACATGGATGTGTAGATCATGCAAAGAAGTAACTTTCAGACACAAACTGAAAGAAAGTCCTCCTGAAACAGCTACTTTCATATGAACATTGAATTACACGAAAGAAAAAAATTCTTTCGAAACAAATACTTCTATATGAACACTGAATTATATAGAAGATACTTTTCTCTACTCAGTTTGTATTTCAAACATTCGTTGTGGAGTAAAAATCAGATATCATTCACATTAGTTATACTTTAAATGAATGGTTACAAATTGCACTCACATGGAACACTGTCATCCTCACTGGTATACATGGATGTGTAGATCATGCAAAGAAGTAACTTTCAGACACAAACAAAAATTAATCACTTCTAAAAATATAACCTCTTCAATTCAAATATTTGAAGTATATTTTACGTGATTACTCTCTTTGAAATCGCCCCGTTTGTATTTCAGTGAAACTAAAAGAATTATTAAAATTGATTTTATTTATTATTTAGGACTGAGGAAGACCTAGTTGCCCAGATAAACTCAAGTTGAACTGAAATATTGATGAATATTAGTTTTTTCCCAACACCAAACCGTTATTTCAACACCTTGACACGTGTTTCGATCACCAAGTTATCATCTTCAAAAGGAAGTTTATTCTCCCTCATTACTATACAAAAGGTTCCAAAGAGTGCATCACAAATAATGGGTCAGACTCTTCATAATTTGAGAACATTTGTTACACTGTGAGACATCCAGCCAAACATTGCAGCATGTTCAACCATTTCCTAGAAGAAAGCCATCAGTCTTATTGGATTTAGATTGAAACAATTCACAAAACCTGTGACCTGTCCGAGCAGAAGGCCCCCTAGAGGAATAAAACAAATTCACCAATATCTCAAAACAAATGTCTGGACGAGCTCTTACATATTTCACATCCCGACAATATTAAAAATGTCCCCTATTCAATTTTCGAATTTTACACTTTTTAGCGTCGCCGTAATAAAAAGTATAAATTTTGAAGCGTCCCCGGCGTCGCATGTGTCCCTGACGCCTGACGATGCGTCGACACTTTGGAAGGGTTTTATAATTGAGATAGAATTGACGTTTGAATCGTTTTAAACCTCGCCTATTTAGCATACATATTGTCAATTCATGTTCCAGCTTTTTAATATGACGCCTTTGTCTCTTTGTCTGATGCTCACTTGACAAATTTCAGGGATGCCTAATGAAAAGCCACACTCTCGCCTGTATCAATACTAGTCGCGTCAATGAAGTCATTCTTTCGAGATTTTTCTTATATCATTCGAAATCAATAAACTTTTGAAGTGGGATGGAATTATTTATTGTTTTTAACAATTTTTATAACGATGATATTGGAACCTTTGGTGTGAAAGTTGAATAACTTTTTTAGAGATCAATTGCCCTAACACCAAACTTATATTTTTGCACTCGACGCGCGTTTCGCCAACAAAGTTAGCATCTTCAGAAGAAGAAGATTGATACCTAGTCTATGAATGAAAATCGTTTATTCAAATTTTGTTGGATAATAACATTTCATTTGTTGGGTATGTTTGTGTGGGGCCCTGCTATAGGCTAATGCCTCTTCAGGGTAAGTGTGTGTGTTTTGTTGTGTGTTGTTTTTGTGTTCCAATTATTCATATAGTTTTTCCGTTGATCCGTATGGTGGTCCGGGTCCATTGCAGAGGTCGTGGTGTTACTTTTTGGGTACGGTTTTTTGGCCGGGGCTGCGGGAAGGTGAAACTCTTCGTTCCACTTATTCATATAGTTTTTCCATTGATCCGTATGGTGGTCCGGGTCCATTGCAGAGGTCGTGGTGGTACTTTTTGGGTACGGTTTTTTGGCCGGGGCTGCGGGAAGGTGAAACTCTTCGTTCCACTTATTCATATAGTTTTTCCGTTGATCCGTATGGTGGTCCGGGTCCATTGCAGAGGTCGTGGTGGTACTTTTTGGGTACGGTTTTTTGGTCGAGGCTGCGGGAAGGTGAAACTCTTCGTATTTCGGGTTTTTCCAGGACGCTGCTGTCCGCTGTCCGCTATCTGATTCTCAGTGGGAGTTCCTCTAGGATATCCTGGATCGGCTCAGGCGGGTCTTCCATTGCTCCCAAGAGTCTGGCTGGGGGAGAGGGAAGCTTTTTCCTGGGTATCCTCCTGGATCCTCCACGGGGAATCCAAGGCGTAGTGAGCGTGTTGATGGCATCGGTGTTGTTGCTGCTCATCGTTCTGGTCGCATATCGTCCTTGAAGTTCCTGAAATCGTTGGTTGATAGGTGTAGTATTGGTGAAGTTGTATAGGTTTAGGGATGGGTATAAATAGGGGAGGTTGTGATGATTCGGTGGGATAGTCTCGGGGGAAGCGTACAGTATATCATAGCTTTGTAATCTAGGACAGGTCTTATGAAGGATTTATACGTATGAAGGAGAGTTTTACTGTCAGCTTGCCTCTCAGAGCCTTTAGAAGGTTAGCTCTCTTCCGGACTCTGTCCAGTGT
The DNA here is from genome assembly GCF_000500325.1 of Leptinotarsa decemlineata. Lineage (NCBI taxonomy): Eukaryota > Metazoa > Arthropoda > Insecta > Coleoptera > Chrysomelidae > Leptinotarsa > Leptinotarsa decemlineata. The sequence goes on from NW_019294241.1 coordinate 19,828, forward strand.
CTCTCTCAGGTCAGTCTCCCAGTTGAGGGTCCTCGTGAAGGTGACCCCCAAGTAGGACGCCGAATCCAAACCTAGTCTAGTCTGGTTAGTCCCTATATACTAAAATTTGTTACCTGAGGTTGTATACCTGAAGTCCAATATAGAATTTCTCGGTAATTAACTACCTGCAAGTTCTTAGTAACTGTTCTCTTCCTAACAGAAGAATAAAAAGCGGGCTTTGAGTGATCCTCAAAGTTTTCGAAATTTATGCACTTCTTCTGTTTCTTCATCATTTTTGATGGTATCTACCGCCGTCGTAAGCATAAGAACCTGCAGACCAGACAAGAACAAGCCATACATATTGTTTAAACAATTGAACAATTGAAGTTTCTTTCTGAAAGGCTTCTGATTTTAAATAACGTAAAAAATGGAATATTTGAAAAGATATTATGGAAATTGAAGACTGCCTGCTTCATGAATTCATTGCCGCGACTATATCACTTGCAGTGAGCGACACCGAAATCACGGTTTTATTGGATTTTTAAATTCAATTTTAATTTCAAATGCCGCCGCATTAAGGGGATTTTCAATAGGAGAATCATGAGGCGAAATGCATACGGCATTATCCCGGATTCTTCGCTTTCATTTTCAAAAGGCGTGTTTCAAGCGAATGGCATGAGAAATTTCGATGAGGACTTTCTGCAGATTCGAACCGCTACGGTCGTCAAAAAACAACTAATTCTGATACTTCGCAACCTGAGATGGTTTGAGATTTCATGGATTGGTGTTGTTGCGAACAGCATTCATCGAAACAGAATAACTGCATTAGAAAAAATGAAGGGAGGCCGAAATTATCGGGCTCCCGAAGACAAAAATATACGGAATAGCGATAAATGAAGCGGTGACAATACAAAAAAAACATGTCAACAGAGGGATAAGTAGAAAAAATACAGGAGTGAAAACCTTTGATGATTTTAGAAGTTTCTGTGAAAAAACTGAGCGCCGCAGGATATAAAATAGCAAGCGTTAGAATGAGGGGAATGACAGAAAATTAACTGAGGCAGATAAAGGAGACATAAAATCCAGTCCAGAACAACAGAGAGAAGGATAGGTGAGAAATAAGCCAACGAAAGTGAAGAATAACGCGAGAAGAAAATAGATGATTAAGAAGAAATGAAATGACTGAATAGCGGATTATGAACTGAGACAGATCAAAGAAATATGAAACCCTGAACAGGGCAGACGAGGAAGAAATAGATGACGAAGAAACCAGCGACAGCAAAGAAGTACAGGAAAAGAAAAGAGATGATTAAGGAGAAAATAAGTGTCCCATTGAGGAGGGACTTGAAGAACGAATGAAAACGACAAAAAACGAGAGATTATCTGGAGAAAATTATAGTGTATACATGTAATAATGATGATCAAGTATACTGATTGTTGCAACAATGGAAAACTGGACTGGAAATTTGACGTGATATTCATTAATTCCATACACAGTTCCTTCGATACGGTGAAATTCAGCATATTGAACTATCAAATCCGACACCCAGCTTGTCCATCCACCGGTGGTGGTAGTTCAACTTGTAATTAGCCCTCACCATCAGATTTACTTTCGAACTTGATGGAAACACTGGTAATTACCTCGCAGCTTGAGTTACATGACGCAAAGGAACATCGAAAACAAGAAAAAACGTTCACCTTTCCAAACTGAGAACTCAATTACACCTATCTAATTCACCATCCTTAGTATGGATGATGAGTCTGAAAACAAATAAAGAAGAATTATTGAATTAGCTACTATACGGACTAGTCACACATAATTTTTGGTACATTCAAGACTCCACTCTTCTGTTCCGGGAGAAATAGCGGTATGAACATTCAAAATAATTGAAGAGGAAATATATATTTTCAGGAAGATTTGTTTTTGGCTTCAACAATTCAAGAAGTGTTGGGTAGATTTAAAAACAAAACGACAGGGAAGACAAAGTTTGTTGTCGTTCAACATACCATAGAAAACTGCCACAGAATAAATGAGGAATTCTTGAAATTGTTAAGAATAGTTCATGAAAAACTGTTTTCAGATACCTACAGATTTCGACAGAGGTTTCATCTCAGTCTGTTGCTGTCTCTTTTACGCAATGATTGCCTACATCAGGTGAACATTGGTTATAATAATCAAACACCAACAACCCCAACACCAAACGGCTATATTCATTACTCGACCAAAGGTTCCAAACTGTACATCACAAGATGTCGAACAGGTAGGAAAACACGGTATATAACACAAAAGTACTCAATAATATGAGACTGATAATGAACAGAAAAATCTACAAAAGTTGATGTTATCAGCTTGTGTGTGGTAAGATAGTTTAATAGTGTGATGTTGACGAATGAAATGAATACAGTCAAAATAATGGAAACAAAACAAGAGGAAAAGTGAGATTACAGTTCAACCGGAAGAATGTATTTTCAACTAGGTTGAGATTTTCAGGAATAATGGAGCTGTTTCAGGAGTTTTTCCCGTTTTGATGTCATATGTTTTTGTAGCTCCATTTCCCACTTAATATTCATTATACTATATAGATGATGATAATGATGATGATGATCATTATACTTTATTCTCCAAAGAAACTCTTGTTAACCTGGTTAGTGAAAAAATATGAAATAAAACACATAAATGACAATATAGATAAAATATAATGTACACTGAACTGAAGTATGAAAAACACTGAATAGTAAAACAACAAATAATGTTCTTTAAACGACATTTCTTTGTGGAGGTCTCAATATTTTACACGGTTTTTTTCGGATGATAATATTTTACAATCTGAAAAAAGATAAATCAATAAAGAATCTACTGAAACGTAGTGAAGGGCATACTTAAAAGTTCATCACAAAAAGTTACTGCGAAATATAAACTACTGGAAAGTCCAATATCGATACTTATCTTTCTTAAGGGGTCAACGCTTCAGATAACAATCCTTTTCCGTTTTCATAACCTGTATTCACTATGAAAATCTCGACGAACTGAAGTCAGTAGTTCCACAAAGATCCACTCTGGGGCCTCATATGTTCGCCATACACACATCCTCTCTTGTAATGTGCCTCGAAAAGTAATCTACATAACCCAATGACAAACGGAACGTATTCGTTAACACTGGAAATTATTCCTTTTCATACAAATTTTGTCCAACTTCGATACCTTGCCGCGTTCAAAAGTGGAGAGGTGAAGGCTTATTTAGCTCTCACTGTATTTTCCAACACTGAGAGTTGAAAGAAAGAACGAATTCTGTGGCTTTCCAACCACTAATTCTATTTCGCCTCTTTCGCCTACCTATATATTGCCTGAAAATTGTTCTTTGCTTCTTGTAATTTGAGAATTATAAAAATATTCAACAATAACATTCGCTTCTTGCAGTGTCTTTCAATGTCTCAGTTAGGTTAGGTTAAGTCCGAAGTGAGTGGGTCTGTTCGACCCTCTACCGCAACCCGCAAGGGTTTATTGTGTCTGTCTAACTAGTTGTAAGAGCACCTGTTCGAAATCATAGAAATGAAGTAATATTCCATTTGCACCATTAAACTTTTCAGTCAATCTCACGAGCTATTTCAAAAGTGTTGATTGATTCGCCACTTTAAACGTTCCTGTTACGTGCATTAGAGCTCTCCGACCCCGTTGCAGTTTGATGGACAGACAGCCAGAGTTCTAATCAGACTGTAGGCTGTAATTATTGTTGTTGAGCTGGTAATTATCATACTGCGTGTTTGCTTGTGTTGGGTTAGTCGATTCGCAGGACACGGAACCCCGAGTTACATCTGCATTTGTTACACAAGTAATTGTTTGCTAGAAATGAGGCATGCTAAACAGTTTGCTGTTCCATGTTTGTTGAGTGAGCTCGGTGGTACAACGATTCAGCGAAATATACAGGGTAAGTGGTGTGTTACATTGCTGAAAATCTCATAAACGTAACCCTAACGTAAACCCCGAAAATAGTAGATTTTCATCACAGTACATCGAAAGAGATGAAAATTTGATCAAAATATTCCGAATAGAAGGCCTTAGCATGATTTACGAAACATCACAAGAGTCACTGCAAATGAGATAATACATCGAAGATAATAATGTACTTCAGGTCTGACTATAGTTGTTCATTAGCATTTGTGTACTATTTCAGACGATATATTGAGGTCAATGTGTGCTTCATTTGTAGTTGATTATTCCAAGATATTCAATACTTCAAATCATTAAATTCTTCCTCTTAATTCCATTAGATTTTCAGCAAGTGCCTATTAAATTTTCCAGTCTTATTTATCTGGTAGATCGCAACAGATGAAAATAGATGACCATATCTCGGATTCCTTGGACACATGTCAGGGTGTCCCACAGGGAAGTATTCTGGGACCAATAATTTACACACAGCTATATCTTTCTTGAAAATTCTGTGATCTGGCGAAAGCAACTGACTGCAGCAATTCTGATCTAAATCAATTACCAACCGTCACGAATATTCATCCGTTAAAAGTTAACACAACTAAATTAGTAGCACTCTTATTTGGTATTGATCAGGAGGTAAGCCCAGCAGAGAATATAATTGCTGATTATTGTGAGAATCTTAGACTGATTAGGGACGATAAGTTACGATTTAAACACCATATCACCCAAAATTGAAACTTATTTACAGTCAAAAACACTTTTTGGACTACAAATTGAAAATCCAATTGTGTGATAGTTTGGTTCTCTCGCACTTCAATCGTTGTGACGTAGTCTATGGACCAGGTATTGATAGTTCTGATATAAGGAGAGTACAAATGATTCAAAATTCTTGCTAGAGAATGATATATATGGAATAAAGCGTCCTAAACGTATTTCGCATGAATTGAAGGATTATGGGTGACTTAGTATGGTCAATCATCGAAAGCATCATATGGTATGTTTTTTTTCACAAACCCCTCAATATTCTTATCACAAAGTTGGACTTAGGACTATGTGCTTCATTTGAACTTGCGACGAACGAACATGCTAACTATACTCTTGTATACTTGGGTATTTAAACGAAGTTTTTCCTATAATACAGCAAATTTGGGCGATGTCTTGGATGTACCTAACTTTTCGTTGTCTCATGATGCATTTGAATTCAAGTATAAACGATCTTATTCAGCCAATAATAGTTTGTTGACTTTTTTTAAAAACAAAACATAAGCATCACAAGAAAATCCTCGAAACCTTAAACCAAAAAAGGTGAAAATTAACTCAAATGGAACACTGTCATCCTCAATGGTGAACATCCGATGTTTCGAAATGAGACACTTGCTTTCTTCAGCACAAATCTGGATATTATTACAAGAAATACTCAATTTATTCATAAAATTCCGACTTGATATCAGGAATGTGTTGATTCTACAAATGGTATCGTAATTTTATGAATGAATTGATTGACAGGCATATATAGACTAGAATGCGGCTCTGCAGCAGCGTATACAGGACAGACAGGTAGAAATTTCAACATGAGATACCGTGAGCATATATTATCAAATAATAAAACAGCTATATATGGACATCTTCAAGAAACAGTCTAGCATGTGCAATAAAAGGAAGAAGATAGTATCGGTACTTCAAAATCTTATTTATATAACTTCTTTGATTGACGACTTGTTCATTTTGTGAAAATTCATGTTCACTGAGGTACCTTATGTCAAAATTTCTACCAGTTTGACCTGTATATATGGCGGGGCATTCACCACATTCTAATCGATATATACCAGATCTCTTCCCTTTGTCTTATTTAGGTTTGTCATTGAATAATCTGTTTCCTAAATTTCCCTTGGATGTGTAGGATGTTTGTAGATTGAATTTTGAAAGATAATTTTTAATATTCTCGGACATTCTAGCGGCATAATTGATACTAACATATTTGTGTTCTGGTCTTGTGGAAATTCAATATAGTTCTTCCATTACCCATTTTTGATGATATTTCATTATGTCATTTATGTTGTTAACTAAAGTATGAGGTATTTTGTAGTTTAATGATTGCGATATCACTTCGGAAGTTTTGATTTGAAAGGGGTAATGTGAAAGCCCTATGTATCATTTACCTGAATACAGACAATTTCTGTGAAATCGGGTTGAAAGAGTCAATAGGTATTGTGCAATCTGTGAATGTGTTTTTTCGGAAAATAATAAAGTCAAATTTATCATTGTTAATGGATATTGTCAGATCTCGAAAAATTCATCATTAATGTATGAACATCTTCAAAATTCGAAACATAAAATAAATAAAGATAATTCAAAAATCCTTCACGCATGCGGAAAAGGGAAAATGATGAATTTGTTGGAATCTGTGGAAATAAACAAGTCAAAGAAATATCCCAAATCTACTATCATCAAACAACAACTTGATCTAAACAATAGTAATCTCCTGAACCTATAACCCAGTTCTCAAAAACCTATATTTCATCAAAATTTTTGTTAAGTTCATCGATATACTGCTAATAATTGAGGTTATCCCAGGTATATACAATATAGGTAACAAATCATTTATGATAGGTATAGGCAATGTAGGTATAAATTACTTAGATTTGAATGTAATCTAGTTATTGGAAAAGAAAGTTTTTGGCTTTCTACTACTCCATCTTGATACAAAAAACAAGGATGAGGAAATATTCCAAGGAAAGGAAGGAAGTAATCGATTTTAAAATAAGTAACTCTATACATGGATGTGTAGATCATGCAAAGAAGTAACTTTCAGACGAATTAAAGTAATTCATGAATGAACTGTGTGTATTTTCTATAATGTTATCCAATTTGGTACTGAAGAGCCTTGTGGCAAGTGTCTTAAGGCGAAACATCGGTGTATACCGGTGAGGGTGACAGTGTTCCATGTAAGTGCAATTTATTACCATTCATTTTAAGTAGAACTCATGTGAATGATATCTGATT
>NW_019294242.1:0-18222 GCF_000500325.1 Leptinotarsa decemlineata
AAGATAGGAAACGTAAAGCACACTTAGTGGAAACGTTGACATTTCTATGCCGCTTTCGGGAGGGACTACAACATCATACAAAGATTTCTAAAAACAGAAACGGTCTTTCAAATCAGCTCGGATCTATTCGAGAAGTGAAAGAGCCTTCCTACGACTATGGGTCCCCCATACACGGGGTCAGCAAGCTGAGACGGACAATGCCTTGCTGAAACTACAATTGAAGCTTGCAACCGAATGAAACCTGGAGACTGGAACAAACTAGACGGCATATCGTACTCTAAAGTACGGGACAGAGTAAGCGAAAACCACAAAGTGGAGTTTGAAATAATACATAAAACTGGAGGTTCAGCAACCACACGCTTAAACGTGTCCAGAGTGGTTATAAATCAAACGTCAGTATTAGCATGAAGCGGTAATTTCGCGATCAAGCCACGCCAGGTACCAAACGAGAAAATTATCGCACCGAAGCGGCAGTCAGGAAGGAGAGGAAGGCAGTGAGGAAGGAAGATATCAGTTTTGTAACACCAAATATTTTGAGCAAAGCACGCCCGCCAAAATGCAACATCTCAGAAAAAAATTGCAGCCTCAAAAAACTTGAATTAACGGAAATGCCACGGTGCATCTTAAAACGAAAAAATGTAAGCAAAACTGAAGAACTACTAGACCTTTCAAGCAACCGCTAACTTAAACGGGACCCAACACAATAAAGGTTGGAGAACGTTAATAAAATAATTAAATCTTCCTCACTGCCAGAAACCGTACAGAGAACCATTCTCAGAACTGAAGCCGTTCCAACCACTTCTTACGGTCTTTTGAAGATGCGTATAACCAACATGTTATCAATAGTCAGTGCCCCAGGCTCGCTGACCGATCACCTGGCGGAGCATCTGGCCTAGCTCCTTCAGCTTTATGTGGGAAAAACGACCTCCTACGTCAAAGATTCGAGAGGCAATGGAGATCCACAAACATTTGGATAGTTTCAACAAAATCCGTTCAAAATCGGTGTGTGCATTCAGCGTTAAGCCGTTGATATCTCACCGGGCGGCATTTTTACGTTTCCTACCGCTACTTGTTGCGCTGACGAGCTAGGAAATGTACTGAGTGCCAAACACTCCGTTCCCTAGATAGTGGATGCTACTTGAGTAAACAATTTTGAATATACTGTTAATTCATCATTAGAACGAACACACTGTAAACCTTCAAACAGAACAATGTCCATATGTCCATATGGAGCTGGCGGCAAATTTTATAAACATTTGTGTGCAGTTTACAACAGTGGTGTGAATCTATTACATACCCCTGATTTGAATTTCCAAGACCTACTGTCAGGCATTTTGAATATCAATCACGCAATGGCTCCCATTGTCTAGGAAACGCAGAGTTTGGCGTGCAGTACATTTTCTAGCTCGTCAAAATAACCAGTAGCATTCACGGTGTGGGAAACGTAAAAATGCCTCAGGGCGATGCCGGGTGGAACCAGAATCTGTTTCAGATCTGAAAAGAGTGTAAAAATAATGTTCAATTCTTTCAGAGAGATGTAGAAGATCAACAGGCGATAGCTGTTGCAAAAGTGATTAGTTCGCTATGTGAACTTTGGTTCGAGTAGGTACAGGAGAATTTTTCATTTGGACTATGTATTTGAATACTATTGGAATTTTTTGTTTGGTTATGAACCAAGTTGAACTATTTACCGTTTTACTTTCATATTCATTTGAACTTAGTATGAATCACACGTTAAAAGGGAAAACCTCGTTAGTCCTTACCTCGCAAATGTTTCGACTTTTTAGAGTTGTCTTTCGTAGGGGGGCGACACTGGTTAAAGAAAAAACAGATTACAAACGGATATTTTCAACAGATACAATTGTAATGAAGTATTCCGGAGAATGAACTATTGATATACTATTGAATACTTGGTTCGTCAGATAATCTTACACATTTGATTCATCAATAGGAATAATAACACTGTTAACCAGAGACTCCTGGTATATTTGACAAACGTAGTTTGAATCCGTATAATATGTTGTGGCAGTGAACGTCACCAACAATTTGCAACTTTCTGAGAGATTATATTGCAGACAATGCTCCTCACAAACTTGTTAACATTGAAGTTGCATGACCTGTTGTAAAATCATTCGAAAAGTGAGTTGAAATTTTCGACACAACGTACAAAACTTTTCCGGGAAGTTTTGTTCTCGACGTTTTGTTCATGAAACTTTGATAAACCTGTTTGATAGAACTTTGTCAATGTTGCAACGGAGGTTGAGAAACAAAAACATGTTCCTCAAACAATGTGCTTACGTGAGTCATTCATCAATTATATAATTTCCACATTTAAATGTTATTAATTGAAGAAAAATGGAGTGACTTGAAATACTGCATATTGAAAAATAACTAGAAAGATTCACCCACATCATTAAGAAACGTTGATGAAATCTGTTATGATAGAGACATCTTAATCAAAACAACACTTGGCATAAACTGGTTTATTGTGCTCTTTCCGATATTGCCATGCGTTGCACATGCGCATTACAGTTGTTTTACAAATTGGCCCAGGACATTGAAAAACTTCATAGTAATACTCTTGAATATGGGACTCATAACATGAGGGACTCGGTTAATACTATACTTGAATAGACACTCACTACAGAGGAAAATTTTTCGACAATTCTGAATGAAGTAAAAACAAGAGATGGGTATGACGATTTGAATATACAACTGGTTATTCTCTGTTGCCCATTGTGGTCGGCCATGTGGTACCACAAGTTAGTGATATTGGACTCACTTTCAAATACATTATATTATTCTAATTCAATCATCTTACATATCACAATTATCACATGTTTACCGATGACAAGCAATTACATTATGCATTGATGTGAAGAATGGGGTAGCAGATAATATAAAAATCAATCGTGAATTAAAATTCTTCCTCAATCTTTCTAATTATCATGTTTTGACCACAAATTATGATATTTTTTATACTAAATCATTTGGTTATGCTATTTAGAAAGAGAAAGCTTCAAATGATACTTGAGAAACTGATTTGAGGGACTGGTTCAATCATAGATTCTAAATTACGTTTTAGGAGACATGTTACGCATAAACAACGAAGAGACTATACAGTTTGTCAAGAATAGGAAAAAGGGTGAAATTTTTGCGGCCTGCGCGTAACGAACAGCTAGAAAGCATTCGGAGGAACAAACTGAAACTTGATGTAGAGGTCTAAAGTATGTACAATGAATATTTTCCAAGTAGATCTAATAAGTCACCCATATTCATTACATGAAACTCACTATTCTACAGTTTCGTTATTTGGAGGCGTTTTACTTCTTTGAAACAATCCATAGAGGAGATAACCAGGGTGAGACTGAATTGACGAGTAGTGATTTTTTATTTAAACACTTTTCAAAATTGGGACAAAACTTCTCTTTCATGTACTCTAGGGTATCGATACAATTTTGTAAAAATTGGTTTTGCAATTGGTTTTGCGTCATTGTTGTCTATATACTCGTAAGTCTAATTCGTCACCAAAAATGTAGAAAAGTGGAAGACAAAAAACTTTGTGACTTTCTTCTTTTCCATATTTATAGAAAAAAGTGAGAAATACACAATAGAAATTGAAAGGAAAAAACCATACCGAGTGAGCAAACCATCCGGAATTCCGTGGAAGCAATCGAGTGGATGAAGCCATAATGTGTGTAAACACAAATAATGCAAATGTTTCTCGTTGAATGTGGCATGGTCTGTAGTTCGTACTGCGAGCCCCATTAGGTCAGGAGGTTGATATCTCCCGGTTTTATCCGACCGCGAAATGGTGGTGCGGACTGCAGGAATCGGGAATAACTGAACATTTCTGTTCTCGGTTTGCGAATTAGATCTTATCGAAGAAATAATAGTTGCAATTCGGATGGACATTTCTGCATTTATTGGTCGATTTGTCCGTAGTTGTTGATTTCATTCGGATCAGTAGTTACACTTTGGAAAATGGTTTCATTTAACCGATCCAATTCTCAAAGAACTTTCTGCATTAATTTTTTGCTTCATTTTTAGGAATACATAATTATTCTTATTATATTTCATTCCTGGTACGGAAGTTGGTATATAGTGTCACCACTGAAGTCTGCAACCCACGGATGATTTATCAGTTTGCCATGAAAATGGTTTTCTGAAAGTTGCGTTTACGGTGTCGCAACAACTTTCCTTCACCGAGAATCTGTAGAAAGTCCGTGATGGCGAGCAATGGAAAATCTGAAAAGTTGAATCATCCACAAGAACTTCAAAGGAGTACATCTTGAGCAACAATGCATTTGGAAAGCTGGTGTGGAGTACATGGAACCAAAAAATGGAGAAACGGAAAGTTTTTTTAATATTCACTTCTCGAGTAACTCATCGAAAAGTTCAGTCCTATCATTTTCAGTATTTTCCATTTTTTCGAATACATAAACACTTCTTCTTCTTCTATTTCTAAACACTAAAAGAAAAATCTTCTCAGGTGTCTGAAAGGTGCGAGGTTTCCTCCTTTTCATAAAAGAGTACGTATGCCTCTCCATTCACAGGCAATTTTAGTGAAATTGGTGACACGTGTAAATCATTGTATTCGTGCCACGTGGCAGTGTAGGGATATCTCCATTATGCTGTGTGATGTCAGCTGTTAGTAGACCTACTGTGATTCGAAAGTGGATATAGATTATAACGGCAAAGAGTCACATTGTCAGCTACATAATTGCTCATATCTAAACCATCTAGAGGAAATTCGACAGCAACATTCAACTTGCCTCTGAATCTTTCCGTAAGAGAAAATCTTTTGAAATGAATTACTAAAATACGAGAAAACTTAAGGATTCATAGAGTATTTGTGTATTTCTTCTTTTCTTGCAATTAGAACACGTCGATTTTTCATGTCCATCTGAAATTTTCTCTCTTGTGAAGAAATCCAAACATTGTGAAAAACTCAATTGGCTAGTTCTTTGTGCTATGGGGAGTAACAAATTTGATGGAAAACTGAAACTTGATCTAGAGGTCTAAAGTATGTACAATGAATATTTTCCAAGTAGATCTAATAAGTCACCCATATTCATTACATGAAACTCACTATCCTACAGTTTCGTTATTTGGAGGCGTTTTACTTCTTAAACTCGAGCAGAGGTTTCTCTTGAGATGATTTATTGATTGAATTGAAGTACGAATTCTTTACACAAGATGAGGAACTGCCAATGGGATCGCCACTCTCATCAGTTATAGCCAAAATATATATTATGGAGTGGTTTGAAACTCTAGCCATTGAAGAAGCTTACAAGAAACCCTGAGTCTGGTTGAGATATGTTGACGATACCTTCATAATATGGAACCATGGGAATACTGAACAAGACGACTTTGCGAATACTGAACTATACGCCTTCCTGAAACATATCAACAGCGTAAGATCATTCATCGCTTCCGCAATGAAGAAGAAAGTCCACAACAAATTGCCATTCTTAGACGTATTGGTGAAGAGGACCAATATTGAGTGGGAAACATCTGTATACCGAAAACCCATCCATATGGGACAGTTAGGTTGAGTTAGGTTAGGTCCAAAGTGACTATTCGACCCTCCACCGCAACCCGCAAGGGTTTATTGTGGCTCACACCTATTCACACTCGACTATATAAGTGAGGTTTTTCAGGTCAGAGTACGGCTCTGCCGAACTAAAACCTGATTCAGACAGCGGAGCAGGCACAGAGTATATGCTCTGCTGATTCATCGTTACTGAGGTAGTAAGATAGTCAAAGTGCAAGATTCTCACCTTGATACTCGCAACAACCTCCCACATGAGGGTTTTTGATCGTCAGCTACACCTGACGATGTCTTAGATTCAACCGTGCAGAGCTTTTTTGCCTCTGGTTTTAGTGAATCATCATTCTAGCGCCATCGTTTGCTGATCTAAATTTATAGAAAGGTCAGTCGGAGTCGTAAGCTCGACATCCATCTCCTCTGTAGTCTCAGCGTCAGAAAGAATTTCCAAGTTTACTCTGTCCATAACACTTCCACGAATAGCTAGGGAAAGAAGGTCCATCACGGCAGAGCGCCGCGTTACCGGCGATGCTACAACGAGAGGGCGCCCGGTATTTTGAAGGTTCTGTAGAGACAGCTGATAGGCTCAGTGTCATTCACCTTCTCGGCACGAATACACACACCACAATTGATTCTGTCATTCCCGTATCCAATGGGGCTACGTGGAAGCAGGCATCCGATGGCCGGTTTGCTTAACCTCCACATCCCACACATCCCAAGCCAATGCACTCGCCAAAAACAGCATGCACAGTCGTTTAGGCAGTGAAAGACGAACAAGGACAGCCAACCCGCCACACAGGGCAGTATTTGAACCACGAATCCAATCACCATCAATCGACTGAAAGAGGAATCATCAAAACTCTATTAGACCGTGCTTTCGGGCTCTGTGATACTAATGAAGGTCTCGAGAAAGAACTAGACATAATCAAAAATTATCTCCAACGGAATAGTTTCTCCAAAGCGATGATGGAACATATTTTGGCTGAAAGACCGCAAGAGCCTAGCAAGGAGGAAAAGCCGTCACAAACAATGCATGCACTTCCTTATATCCGAGGATTAACGAAAAGGATTAGAAAAATTGGGTCCAAGTACAATATCAGAAACTGCTTTAGATCCGAAAACACTATCCGTAGCAACCTCATGAAAACCAGACCACCTAACTTGGACGAATATTCCAAGAATTGCATTTACTAGATACCCTGTGAGTGCGGAAAATCCTATATTGATGCAAGTCACTACTTTGCAGAATCATTAATTATGTAACAACGCTGAAGGTTGTAACGGTTCTATAGTATAAACCCCATTGTTGAGACGCTTTGTTGAATGTATCAAACTGTTCTATTGATTCTTACGAGACGATTCAATTGAGATTTATTTTCAATTTCAACAGTCCAATAACCACAACGCCAACAGATTTCAATGATCAGTATTTTTCGTTGAATTTCAAAATAATCGAAGGCTACGTTTACACCCAAATTGGCAATCATTTGAATACTCTACACAATCTGAAACAGTCTGGTTTACAAAAAATCGTAGTACCCCGAAAGCCTCAAATACTATCAGTAAAACAGTATTGATATCGAAGTTCAGTTATGTAGATAGTGTCAGATTTTTTATAAAAACGTTGACAAAGTTCATGAAATAAAATTCACTCTGTTGATTTCTCGGATAACCCCCGTACATTCAGTTTGAAGATATTGTTATTGATAGTCATTTGAGTATATAACGCATTTTTGCATGACCCGGTATACGTCTGTTTTTTCGCACATATCATCAAATTGACTAGCTGAAGAATGCTCTCCGTGATGAAAGGACGTGATGATTCAGTTCAAATTACAGTGAAGAATACTAAGGTGCGAACCGGCAGTGCTAACGGATACCAATCACATGTAAGATCTACGTGTGCTCCTTCATAACCATATCACAATCAACCACGTAATCATCAATCACATTCCTCTCATGTTTGGGCAGATGCATCACCTTTGACCAGAAGCCGTGATATAATTGTGATTAATTACCCTTTGTCGATTTTTTCCGACATTTGTGAATACCTACACATCAAACTCAATAATTACAATAGTATTATCATTGCTAACCTCATGGATTCAAAATATTCATGATTCACCAAAAGTGACAGATGTTGGAATATTGGTATTTCATCAGTTCAGACTTCCATTGTCTAATATAATTATTTGACCCCGACGAAACTTCTTCACTAATTATCATCCCTTTGTGTTTTCTTCGAGTCGACGTTTCGCTGATAATGAATTTAATAAAGTGAAACTGTGCTCGCTAATTGATAATTAAGTACTTGAAGAAGTGACGCTCTAGGAGAAATTCCCCTGTGTTCAATTATTCATTCGGATAGGCGAGATAGTCTTCCCAAAGTCATCGTATATCGAAGCTCTCCTAGGCCTAAGAACACCTGGGATTCCTTTCGTCCCGAATAGTTGGTAGCACAGAATTTATTAACTAACCTACTTTTAGAATTGATGATGTTGCCTCGAAGTGAAGTTGTTTCTCAAAGTAGGAACCAAATGAACTGATGAATTCTCATTACTGTTTTCCTCATTTAAAACCTCATACTCATATAATGCATCTTAAAATCCAATACACTTATTGAAATTATCAGTGACAAGTGTCCAATCGTTGAGTAATACCGATTTGGAAATTCATGAGTATAGTTTTGCATTCTATAGATCCTAGACGCCCTACATAGGTCCTTGAGGACCTACATGACTGAATGACTTTTAACGAGAAAATCTACTATTTCTCGCCATGAAAACTTATAACCGTTAGGTAATAACTTTCCTCAAAGGATATAAAGGATTCGGAAATTCGTGAGTTCAATTTTGCATTCTGTAGGTCCTATGTTGGCTATACTGAATGACTTTCAATGATAAAATCTACTTCTGAGGAAGAGCAATGCCGCAAACTCAAGGTACAGAATCCCAGGAAAACAAAAAATGAAAAAGTTTTGTTTTCTAATAAAATTCCTGTGGAATATTCACTTCGGTTATTTCAACAAAAATTCTCTCAAGATACTCTTCGTGAAAGTGTTTGGTTATTTGAAAGATACTACTAAACCTGAAGCGAAGGGGAAATCACGTGATATTCGTGTAAGGTAGATGATTTGGCGAATAGAAAAGTATTTGCGTTTTGCTTGAAAGTTCTTGGCCCAACGAAATTAGATAACCTCAACGATTGATGTGGATGAGTGGTGTAAAGTCCATTCGGTATTGTCTGAGAGTGAAAAAATTTCAAGAATGCGAACATGCCGGTACATCAAAGAAAGCTACATATTCGTCTCAAACAAGTAGGACTGCTGTACATCCACAAAGTCTCTGAGATATTTCTACCCTTGAGACCATTGTTGACGAGCCATTAAAATAGTAACTTGCGACAAACGACATCAAAAGAGCTGGCCGACAGTTTTTTCTCATATTACGTTGAAGATAGTATTTATACATAGACATGACATCATTGGTTCTGAATGGTAACCTCTGTTGTAACGTAGAATCATGTGTATGTATTGATATTTCTATTTCATATGTGAAAATAAAATACTATAGTGATTTTTGGATGACGATGATGATCTTATTAAGGCCGCCATACACTGCAATGTTGCCCGACAATTTTAACCGTGGCGAGTAAAATTGTGCGTGCAAAATTGCAGTGTGTGGCGTAAGTACTACTCAATCATACTCTGCAATTTGAATTACGGTTGACACCATAATTTTACACGTACGTGCCAACAGGTTCGTGCAAGTCGACGTTTGTGTGGGCATAGCAATCTTAACCGTCATTCATCGACAGCGAAAACTCTTTAAAAAAGGGTGAGTTTCTGGCAAAAATAATTCAAACATGGATACAAGAACTTGGAGCAAAGATTTTGTAATACAGTTTATTGAGTTACATAGAAGTCATCCTTGTTTGTGGAATGTAAACTGCAAAGAATATAGTAACAAAATAATGAAAAACAAAGCGTACCAGGAATTGGTGACAAAAGTACAGCAGGTAGACCCTGATGCGACGAAGGAGACTGTTAAAAAGAAAATAGATTCCATGAGAGGATCAGTAAGAAAAGAAACGAAGAAAGTAATGACATCAAAAAATCCGNTTGTTGCAGGTATGGTTGTTTTCCTTTTATAGGAAAATAAGTTTTATAAGTTAGTTGTAAAAACGTTTCTGTGATAATTTCCTGACTATTTTATAATGGTTTTTTAATTTTATTTCATAAATGTTTCTATGACAAATTTATAAAACACTTTCATTGCCTACAACTGTATTGTGTTCACCGATCATCTATTACAATCAATTAGCATTTTGGAGATAATTATAAAATACTAATGAAACAAAACTGTTGCAACACCATGGAATTATAAAACAACTTTGCTGGTTGGGTAGATATCAAAAAATCCGGCGTAGGAAGTGACGCAGTATATGAGCCACATTTGTGGTATTTTACACATTTCCAGTGATCAGGAACAGGTGATAATAAACATATATGGGGTATTTTCTATGTTTATGTAAGGAATTGTTAATTTTTTTGGAAAGAAACCAAATATTTATTTATTAATTGTTGATTTTCTCACAGTTTGAACATGTTGGAGATAAAAAGAAAATATGTGAATATTTATGTTATAAAATTACAATCAGGAGAAGTTACCTGTGTTAACTTCTTTTTTCAGATTTTCAACTCGAACTCGGTAAAATTGTTGCACATTTGAAATGGTTTAACTGAAAATAAGGTGATTTCAAAGAAGTATAATAACAAAATTGTTTTTAAAGACAAAGAGCGAAGCTAAACAATGTGGTAACGTTGAAACTGAGATTGTTTCAAGGTGCTTGACAATGTTTCTGTATAAGAAGAAATATTCAGGACTACCATTATCATAGTGATATTGGACTCACTTTCAAATACATTATATTATTCTAATTCAATCATCTTACATATCACAATTATCACATGTTTACCGATGACAAGCAATTACATTATGCATTGATGTGAAGAATGGGGTAGCAGATAATATAAAAATCAATCGTGAATTAAAATTCTTCCTCAATCTTTCTAATTATCATGTTTTGACCACAAATTATGATATTTTTTATACTAAATCATTTGGTTATGCTATTTAGAAAGAGAAAGCTTCAAATGATACTTGAGAAACTGATTTGAGGGACTGGTTCAATCATAGATTCTAAATTACGTTTTAGGAGACATGTTACGCATAAACAACGAAGAGACTATACAGTTTGTCAAGAATAGGAAAAAGGGTGAAATTTTTGCGGCCTGCGCGTAACGAACAGCTAGAAAGCATTCGGAGGAACAGAGATGCACATATTTGCGATTAAAGTTGCTGCTTAGTGTAAATGTACAGTCTCCTGAATAAACTATGAAACCAACATACAAATGGCCCCACTATCAGTCCATCTCATTGTTGAGCACAATGTGCAGGGAAATAAGTCTCCTACTTTATGTAGTAGAAACATCGAAATGATGGAATGGCTAAGGCAACGAAATATACCTTTCACAGAAGATATGTTGAAGATTGGTTGGTATAGTCTAATTAAAATTCATAAACCGCGATATAATATGTACGCGCTTTGCGACGACTGTGGAGATAAAAACCGAATCGTTGAGAGAGCTCGAGGACATTACAAAATGTGCATATCAGAACTGCTGGCACTAGTTCATTATATCTAAGGGGGATGACTTTGGAGGGGACAAAATAGAAATTGAATAATTTCGACAAAATGAAAATTCATCTTATTTTTTTAACAAAGTACTACCTATAAGAAAATAATTATACCGTGAAGATAGTATGTAAATGAATTTATATTAGTATTTCGTATTCCTCCAATAATATAACTTTCATCAATATTCTTAACCGTGAAAGTTCCCTCTCAATTTTTCCACACAACTAACTCTTTTGTCTATTACTCAACATCAGTGAGAGTATTGAACAAAAGCTCGAATTTCGGAATAGAATGAGCTTTCGTTTACGTCTAATCCATTTATAAGAAGGGTATGACAAATGAACGTTTGATCCCGTAAATTCGGGATGAAGTTTTTCCGAACACAAGATGTTCTATAATGAAGTCTCGATTCGGGCACAGAGTGATATCGGTTATCGAAGAGTTTATGGAGCATGGCCAGGCAAAGATTGATGTGATCCCAAACCAAAGTCGACACATTTCGTGATGAATGAGAACCGTCATCCTTTTGGAATTTGGATTATTTTTTTAGAGCGGAGGTTGGTGATGGACAAGTTTGGTCTGATTGTTTGAGGTGAATAACTAATGTAGTAGTACATGAAACATATTTACCAAAATACAGTTTGAATAGCCAACAAGATTATTCAATTGAACCATAAAAAAACTAAGATTTTGGAATTTAGATAGTCACTCATTTACGATGATACCATCTTATGGAACTTTGACAAAAAAACTCCGTAGTATCCTTCTTCGATTCAAACAAGTAGGACCGTTTTTGAGCTCCAATTGTGAAACAATACACCACAGTTCAATTATGTTCAGTTCAGTTCAATTATGGCATTATTCAATAATAATAATTATTATTAAGTGATGATTTGTGATGGTCGGTTGGTAGCCAGGCGGTTCGACGTGGATGTTTCGTTCACTCAGCCAATCGGCCGATGTGTCTGTCGATGGTTCAAGATGCAGGCTGAACGATTGGTTTTCACTTGCTATCGTTCAACCCGTGTTAGGATTTACATGTTGAAAGGTAAGACCCCGTTAGTCCTTAGCTCGTACAAGGTTCGACTTCTGAGGGTTGTCGTTCGTGGGAAAACATATTTTAAACATATTTTTTTCAAACATACTCTGAGTGTGAATTATTTCTATTGAATGCACTCCTTAATTCAAATTATCACAGCAATGTTTCAATTATAGTTGTTAAAAATAATGGGTCACATACAATATGGTTATAGAAAAGCAATTAGATAAATATGATAGTGATGCCTATGAAATAAATGCTAATCTCAAGTTATTTTGAGGATTGCATACTTATTTTAATTACCTTTACACCAATCAAGTCAAATTAATATATCATCAGTTATGTTCAGTTCAGTTCAATTATGGCATTATTCAATAATAATTATTATTATTAAGTGATGATTTGTGATGGTCGGTCGGTAGCCAGGCAGTTCGACGTGGATGTTTTGTTCACTCAGCCAATCAGCCAATGTGTCTGTCGATGGTTCAAGATGCAGGCTGAACGATTGATTTTCACTTGCTATCGTTCAACCCGTGTTAGGATTCACATGTTGCAAGGTAAGACCCCGTTAGTCCTTAGCTCGTACAACGTTCGACTTCTGAGGGTTGTCGTTCATGGAAAAAACATATTTTAAACATATTTTTTCAAACATACTCTGAGTGTGAATTATTTCTATGGTGATATTTGACTCAGATATGAGAAAAAATTGAATGCACTCCTTCATTCAAATTATCACAGCAATGTTTCAATTATAGTTGTTAAAAATAATGGGTCACATACAATATGGTTATAGAAAAGCAATTAAATAGATATGATAGTGATGCCTATGAAATAAAGGCTAATCACAAGTTATTTTGAGGATTGCATACTTATTTTAATTGCCTTTACACCAATCAAGTCAAATTAATATATCAGGAGTGAGAAAATGAATTTCGGCCGAGTGACAAACCGATATGATAATATCTTATTTTTTCTTGAGGTAGGTAAGTACTGACTTACCTATTCCAAATTGGAACTTGATAGTTGTGACCCACCTTTGTTTGAGTAGTAACTAGCTACTAGTACCTAGTCCGCTCAGTTGATATAAGATTGTGAGGAAATTGAAACGATAACGATAATTTTAAAATCATGAACGGTCGATGGATTTTTGCTTTATACAGGGTGTGTCTGAAAATTGTTGCTGAAAATAACTTTCTCTAATAACGTGGGGATTTTCGTTGACACAAAAATGGTCATTGTGAAAGTTCATAATAGCATCTCGTGAAAAATTTGCTTCGTCTATAAATGAAATATTTGGTAGAAAATTATTATTTTGTGTCATCATATGAATCAACCACCTTCAAAAAATTAATATTGGGTGGACCCGTTATATGTGATATGTGTACAGGTGATGGTTTCTTTTTAGAACTGTCCATGCGGTTTTTGAGCTGACTTTCAGCTGAATTGCAATCTTCCTGGTACTATTTGGAGGATCTTCTTCTATCGCATCAAGTATGGCTTCTTGTAGTTAAGGCATTGTTATAGTTTATGTTCTTTCACAACCTGCATTATTGTAAAACCTTTCATTTTCACATAATTTTGCATGTATTTTATCAGTTCGGACTTCCATTGTCTAATATGATATGCATTGATTTAAAATCCCTATGGAAATTAAAAAAAACCGAACCGTCTAATATGATATGCAATGATTTGAAATTCCTGAAAAAATCTATGGAAATAAAAAAAAACCGAACCCACGGTCTTCCGATCGTGAGTCGGGTGCACTACCACCGCGGACAATTCCACTACATATGTTACGTATCTCTACGATAGTTTGGCGTTGTTGGACAACATATATGCTGCTTCTTTGAATTTTCTTCTGAACCAGTGTTCCTCCTTGTGGTTTATTTAATGAAATGCACCATGTAACATTGTCAACCACCTTCAAACAATTTTGCATGTGAAGTTCTGAATGTTCAAGCACCTGAAATCACTCTGAAATATCTATCTGTCTTGGTGAATTATCCGTGCTTCTTTCATATTCCATGCATAAAGTGCATGTCAGTCATGTCAGCGATAGTAAGAGTATTCATGATGGAATCACTGCTAATTGACAACTCTAAATTTCACTGTTATGACAACACTATCAGTGTCAAGTGGTCTCCAAAGCAGATGTTTATGATATGCAAAGTGGCTTCAATTTTTTTTTTTCTCGAAAACGTTGCTACATATGAAGAAAAGACAATCGACAAAAAAGTGTTTCTTGTTGATCCATTTATAAAAAATGAAAAACTACAACAACAAGTCAATGGCGTACTTTTTTTACCAATATTGTTGGCTCTGATCAAGGCTGAATTGCTACTTCAAATAACTGTAGCAGATTTCAACCAAATCGGCGTAAGGATATTTATGATATTTTATAATTACCGTTTCATTTACTCGAATGCCCTGTATCTCAGAAACGAAGCAACTCCAGAGATATGCTTGTAGGAACTTTTTTTAAAACGACCTAACAAATCACTCTCTGAAGTTTGGTACTGTAGTTAGGAAACACCCTGTATACTGCTATCAAAATAATGAACTATAATACTCTCGAATATTCTGGGTTGAAATTTATGGGACACGAAAGTGTCTTCACGAGCAAACACTTTAGATGAAGCGCAAACCTCATTCTTTGATTGGAGAATAATTTCAATGAATCAGTGGCATTGAATCATATAGAACTATTTCCACATATTCAGTGGCATTTATCAGAATTGATTTCAGATGGTTCCAACAAAATATCAAAATTTTCAAATAAAGGTGAAACTCTCCACTCAATAACCTGATAAGGACTGAAAGAATTCTCAAACTTCTGTCTGTGCGAAAGACTGAATGAACAATATTCATACTTTGAAGTCTTAGCAACGACTGATTGTAGAGACTGAATTCACATACCCCTGATGAAGTTTGCCGCAGTAGCGGACGAAACGTTTGGTATTTTAGGTTCCATTTGACCACGTTCAGACTGTATGTAGTTGCTGGGACTTCGATATATAACATTTTTTCTCGCATTCAACGCTCATGCTACTTCAGTTTCCATTCAACCACAGCTCGAATAATGTTCCCTTCGATCGTGATTGCAGCCATAGAAGCCCTTGTGTTTATGAGGTGTGTCCCAAAATGAAATATTCAATAACTAATTTGGGGGTTGATGGATATATTTCACCTATTCTAGCCAAGAAAAAACCCAGCTTGCCTTTCTATATTCTCAATGTCTTCACTTCTCTCGCTTCATATAATGAGTCAACAACGTATCCTCTATTGTCCACAGAAGATTCAATACCCCAATAAATTCTGGAAAACTATCTGACCTGACATTATTCAGTTCCAAAAATGAAAAACAGACAGGTTAATGCAATCTTGAAAAACTTTTTTTGATAAAACTATGTTTTTTTTCCACAATTATCACAGTACTTTTTCTCTTATTTTCTATACACCCAATATCACGATTCTACCATAATTTAACCGATATTTTCTTCTAGATTCATTATCTACACGAATTCAGTAAACATTCATCGATTCTATCCGCAGAAATATTCCAACAGCTATTGTAGCCGCACACATATTCAAAACCCTGTATAAGTTTCTGATTTGTCCATTTGATCAATCATAACACTCCATAAACCTCTACAGCAAATTCAAATCCTGTAAGATTTATCAAGTTTTCCAAGACCCTATATGCACCATTTTCTGCCTGATTTGATGTCATACAGTCATTTATATTTTTCTTAATTTTGTCGCTATTTACCGTAGAAATAAAATTGAAATTCGTGAAGTGAAATAACCAATAGGTATGTATTTCTATACATGCTGTGAAATTGAATTTCGCAAACTATCGTCGATACACAACCATTTGATTTAATTGAACGCATCATTTCAATAGAAGCGCCTTTCGATAAAATTGACATCAAATTGCGATTCCGTTTCTTTCGAAGATAAATATAGAATC
The DNA here is from genome assembly GCF_000500325.1 of Leptinotarsa decemlineata. Taxonomy (NCBI): domain Eukaryota; kingdom Metazoa; phylum Arthropoda; class Insecta; order Coleoptera; family Chrysomelidae; genus Leptinotarsa; species Leptinotarsa decemlineata. Next base: position 16,261 of record NW_019294242.1, read on the forward strand.
CGTGCGATTCGCTTAGTAACATAATTGCAACTGCGCTTTCTGCTGACTCCAACGTTATTACTTTGTCCTAAATTCTGATGGGGATATATGTCTGATGAAATATGGTGGAGATGTATACAGGGTGTTCCATCTAATACGAGCCACCCCGTATATTTCCTATCCCATAGTAGGTGGAAAAAGTTTCCAAAACACATCGAATGATTTTGTTCACAATCAAAAAAATCAAATAAAATGTTCAAATTGTCCTTCCATAGAATAATACAATCTTGACTGAAAACCGCTTCTGACATGGTTCAGCATGATTGGAGTTATTTGCCTACAGTCATTCACAATTCTTCGGCGTAGTTCGTCCAAACTTTCAATGTGAGTCACAAAAATCTTGGACAGGAGATGTTCCCACAAGAAGAAGTCAGTAGGGTTCAGGTCAGGAGATCGAACAGGCCACTCCATAGGACCTCTCCTTCCAAATTGCAAATTGGGGTTTCGGCGAACTGGTGCGGCGTAGTGCGGAGGAGCTTCGTCTTGTTGGAAATGCAATCGTTCAAGTAGTAGAGGATTGTTTTCTAATTGTTCAGTTATTAACGAATCAATCGCATTTTCCAGCATTTCAGTTAAATTAACAGAAATAAACAGAGGTCCTATTAGGTGGTCTCCCAAAATTCCTAGCCAAACGTTTACATTTTCTGGATGTTGAGTGTGAGCTTCTCGAAATACATGAGGATTTGTTTCGCTCCAAATTCTACAGTTATGCCAGTTAATCTCTCCATCGAGTATTCGATAGAAATGAAGAAACTACTAGCTGAAAAAATTAAAAAAGATCGATATCATGAACTTCAGATATAAAATGAGCAAAATTCCATAGTTTCATTTTCAACCAGCAATTTTTCTGATGAGCAACATTATTTAATACAAGTTACTGACGAATAGAACATGTTTCTTNTGGGAAATGTATAGTTTCAATGAATGCGGCACTTCTCATTACCCACAATGAATTCGAAATCCGCCGGAGCGTAAGGCGACATCGGTGTCTCGTCAATACCGTAAGTACCGTAGGTGGTTAGAAAGCATCTTAAGAGATATAGCCTGAGACCACATATGTTCTATTACAATAATCTTCATCACCATTGTTATTATCAGTATAATTATGTACCTATCTATTCATTTATCTATGATTATATCATAACTGGAAAAAAACTGATGATATACAAGACATACAAATAACTTGTCCGTTATCATTTGAGAAGAAAAATTTTATTCTGATAAAGAATTGTCGTTAAAAGTGAATAAGAAAGGTCGATGTATCAAAGTATTGGGGGCACACCTCATGAAAATGAAATGGAAAGAATGACAGCAGACCTCAGAATCTGCAGGACCGGAAGAAAAAGCTCATAAATCTTGATAGCCTAGATGCCAAAAACCATGATACTGTTGTTTATAGTCTTTTAACTAGCTACTAGGTTCCAAGTTGAAAATTGTTCCCATAATTAAGTATGCTTCATCCTCGAAAAGTGGTACAACATTTATATTTACCATAAGAAAGCAAAAAGTTTGAAAATTATTTTGAAAATCATCACAAGAAATTGTCATAACGTCAAATGAGCCAACTTTACACTGAAGGAAGGCATTCACGATATAACTTTCGAATGTTGTTTCTTTCCGAAATTAGTGGTTTGAGTCTTCTGTCAATACCATTTTGCCCCAATATTCACAACATACATTTAGTACACGCAGTGACAGTTCAGGGTTTCTCTTCATAAAACAAGATAACTAATCTTCTCCAGCTTCTTTTCGATCCTCATCAAAATTATGATAGATACCACGAATCAGAGAATCGGTAAGGTAATATTCGCAGATCCTTGTATGTTAACCCAAACTAACGTTGCTTCATCAACAGAACGTGCTAAACTAAAATAGCTTCTTGATCAACTGAAAAAATTGTCTTGACCACAGTTCAGTTATGTT
>NW_019294243.1:0-14534 GCF_000500325.1 Leptinotarsa decemlineata
CTGTACTTCACTACATAATTTGGAGAGCCATAAGTCAAGTTCCTTCGATACCTTGTGTCTGGCAAAGGCACGCAACCCCTTCCAAAGGAGATAGTTTCTAGTAGGATTAACTTTACAGACGTTTCATGCGTAGGACTGCTAGGACCCAGGCGTCCCTCAACGACCTCCTCTAGGGTAACATCAAGGAGAAGAAGCCAATTACATGGAACGACAACACGGAAGCTGCTTTCACTGCCTGCAAGGACACCCTCGCCAACGCAACACTCCTTGCCCATCCAAAGCTCGACGCCAAGCTCTCCTTGGTCTGTAACGCGTCGAACCTCACTGTTGGAGAAGCCCTAGCTAGTAAACGATGAATCGAAACCTCTGCCAAATACTCTGCCTACGACCGAGAACTTCTGGCCATCTACAAGGCCGTCAAGTACTTCCGGCACATGGTTGAAGGACGCCACTTCATCGTCCTGACCGACCTCAAGCCGCTGACCTTCACTTTCCGCCAGAAGGATGACCAGTGTTCTCCGCGCCAGTTCCGCTACCTTGATTTCATCGGACAATTCACTACCGATATCCAGCACATCTCTGGTGAGAATAATATTGTCACGAATGATCTCTCCCGAGTCAATGCCATCACTACGCCACTCGACTTCGAGGCCTTCGCAGCGTCTCAACAACAGGACCAGCAGCTCCAGGAACTCCGTCAAAAAAATGAGTTGGCCTAATCCTGCGCCAAGTGACCATTCCTGGATCCAACGCTGTCATCTTTTGCGACGTCTTCACGACGACGGCGTGGCCCTTCCTGACACCGTCTTCCGGAGACCAGCTTTCGATGCCATCCACGGACTGTCGCCTCCTGGTGCCAGAGTGACCATCAAGCTCGTCAGACAGCCTTACGTCTGGCCCTCCATCGACGGAGATTGTCGCGCTTGGACCCGCGCCTGCATCCAGTGCCAGCAGTCCAAGGTCTCATACATGTATCAACACCCATTAGCAACTTTTCAGCACCTTCTAGACGGTTCAAGACCTCTCCAAGAGCAGGAAGCCGAGACCGTTGCCAGGGCGTTCTATTCCACCTGGGTCGCACGTTGGGGTGGTCCACTCCGCCTGACCACAGACCACCTGTTCTGTTGCCTCAACAAGCTAATGTTTAGTTCAATTTTCCTCTTGAAGATGATCACTTGGTGATCGAAACACTTGTTGAGGTGTAAAAATAACGGTTTGGTGTTGAAAAAAACTCCAGTAATATTCGAGAAATAACGGCTTATTCATGAAGCGAATTTAGGTAATACAGCGTTGAACTCATCATATTAAGTAGCTTCAATAAATTTGAGCATTTTCCGAAAAATAGCGTTCTCAACTAACAGAAGTGAGTATCGGTACGCCTATACTGAGATGCATGGTTTGACCAGAATTGATGAAAATATTAGGTGGTACCGTTCAAACCCTTTATTAGGGGTAACATTAGCCATTAGCTCCAATTAATTCACATCAAAAAGTAGTCGAATTGTAAAACGTAGATGGTAGTAAACTTGAGTTCAGTAAATTCTGAATATTTACAGTACAGATATCTGTCCTTTTTTGTTACTTCTGCTACTTCTGTCTTTTTAACGAAAGATATCCAAATTGTAATGTGAGTCACCGGTATGTGCTTGATTCGATGAATAAGTTGTACGGAACTGGTTCAGTGACAAATAAAAAAATAATAATAGTAATAACATTTGATGCAGAGCTAACGAACTCCTTACGATAAATATCAGAACAGACGAGAATGTCACGCGAGACTCTGAGAAAAGCATTGGAAATGAATAAATTTCATCCTTATAAAATGCAGATTCTTCAAGAGCTCCAGGAAGAATGGAGTTTTGTGGAATCATGTCTCATCGAGTCAATATCATTCCTAATCTTTTGTTGAACATCTGTTTCAGCGATTAGTGTTAATTTTTTCTGAATGAAATGTTAATAGACAAAATTGTCGGTACGGAAGTGACGAAAACCCAGGGCAGGGAATACACAACACACACAAAAAGTTAATGTTTGAGCTGATATTCTTGGAAATGCCATCATGTGTCCATTATTTCTGGAAAAAACTTGACTGGCAATCCGTACTTTGAAACGCTTGAAGAGACTAACGATCCTCCTATAACTCAATAAGTAAAACCTCCAATGGATGCAAAAGGTTATGAACTTTGGCAGGATGATATGTTGCATGTCCAGCAGGACGGTGGTCCACCTCATTATTTACTTCCCGTCCGACAATGGTTAAACGAGGGATAGATGAATTGGCAGAATGGGAGCAGTTGAATGGCCTCCAAGATCACCGGATTTAACATTCTTAAATTAATTTTTTTGGGAGCATTCCTAATCCGTTGTTTTTAAAACACAACCTTCTGATATTGAAGAATTCAAAAGACGAATTACAGCAGCATGCCAGTTAACTGCTAGTGAAGTTCTTCGTAATGTTAGAGAGGAGTACAAAAAACAGACTTTATTACTATTTCGAGCAAAATGGGCGACATTTCAGTGTATAGTACAAGCGTGAGTAGATTTTATGTTTGAAATTAAATTCCATAACTAATAACCAACAAATAAAAAATTCCACATTTATTCCTGCTATTCCAGGAATGGAACGGTGTCACCTACTTGTCTAACTATTGAAAGAAACCAATACAATAATTCATCAGGCGAATTCTAATTACATGTGTAAGTTTGGAACGCTATTTTTCGGAAAATGCTCGTCAAAAAATAATTAGTCACGGTACCATTGAACGCCAATCAAAATAATATGCCACTTGACCTCGTTTTCCATTTAAAATTCTAAGAGTAACATCTGCACCTCCAAATAGCCCTTGAGAGTGTCCTCCTTGACACTGGATACTTGGTACTGGAGGAAGATATTAAGGGTGGGAAGTTTTCAAATTGACACCCAGTATAGTTCTTAACTCATGAATATCAAAATGTTCACTTATACTTCCATTTATCTGGAAATAGTTACCTGCTCTATTAATGTATACTCCTTTCAATGGGACTAAGCTTTATAATAATAAATGAATGAGTGGAATTATGAACAACTACATTTGATCTGAAAGATTTTCTGGATCATATTAGGATTCACTTTCACCAATATGTGAAATCTCCTCTACTCTAATGATGAGTCACACGGTGTCAAAACCAAATATCACTGTTAAATCCCTCCCAATTACCTTCGATTTATATGCAGCATTCAAAACCATCAATTCTCATTACCGTCATCTTGAACATAAATCAAAAATTGAATCATCAAGCAGGCGATCAACGCATATGCCACTTATGTTTGTAAATAAACACTCGTAATGTGTGTACTCTGTTCGGATTTGGCTGAAAACCATTCATTGAATATTTATGAGAGGTGAAATTCGATATTGAGATATACTCGTACTGCGTTTGGAAAATAAATATTCACGGTTGAATTAGGAGAATCACAACTTTGTAACTGTTTGTTTTGGATTAAGCGTGGCTAATCAATTCCGCTTCTGTGGAGGCCTACTGTCGAAATCTCTAGATAACTGTTAATGGAAAAAACCGAAAATAATTTATCATTTCTGTAGGCCCCAGGTTGTTAGGTATATAAAAAGTAGGTACCTACACCAAACAAGACTAATGAAATAGTTTATAAAGGCCTAATAAAGTGAAACAGATATGACTTAAAAACATTGTGTATACCTGTTTTTTTACAGGCTAGCAGTGACTATGCAACATTTCAGCATAATTTTTATAGATGGTAAAAAACCTTGAATCCTTCAGATAGATATATTATGTGTGAATTGAATAACAATTTCAACCAATAAATCAACCATAATTGGCTTATAATTTTCATCTTTTCCAAACGTCTTCACGAAATCTTCAGAAAAAATTCATGAATTATTTCAATTGACATTTATTTATTAACAATATTCTGTTGGATTGTTGATGGGATTCTTCATATCGAATTAAAAAAAAAATGTGCTGCTCTGAGTCTTTTATACTTCAAGTCATTTCCAAGTGGATTTTTCAGCCAATAAAAAATGAAATCATTTTCCAAATCTGGTGCAATTAAGTCTTAGTTCTAATAAAAATATAAGTGAATTTTTGTTGTTATTGCCTCATGTAGGCGTTCCACAAACGATGTATACTTTGACCTTTGGTCCCTTTGATAATTTTAGTTTAGAGCTGAAAAATCGCTAGTCAAAACGTGAATGTTCAAAGAGGTAACAAAAACGTATTAATTTTTGTTATTGTTTCATAATATCATGATTTGTATTACTTCCATCTTCACTATTATAATAAACGGCATAATGGACGACAAGATAGCAAATAACTGAAGGGTATTTCAACAGATTTGATTGATTGATAACGGTCATCTTCTTGAAGCTATACCTATGTGTCAAATTAGTTGTCATTTATTCAGTATGTTCTGCTGAATCACAATGGATGGATATAGTATTCAACAACACGTGCGAATAATAAAGTTGTTTTATCAAAATGGGTGTTTGTTTCGTGCAACGTATCGCGAGCTTCTTCCATTTTACGCTCGCTATAATCGTTCCACCGAGAGAACTATTAGCAATGTGGTGGATAAATTTGTTTGAGTTTCACTGATTCAGTAAACGATCGACCAACACCCGTACTTCAACGTAACGCAAGATCTGACGAAAACATCGCCGATGTTTGTGAGAGTATGCAAGAAATTCAGAGGCAGTTGATTTCGCATAGCTCACACGACGTGTGTCCGCTGAATGGGTTCTGGAGCAGTTACTGACCCTGATTTTGATCGAAAAATCATCTTCAGCGTTGAGGCCCATTTCTGGATAGATGGGTGCGTGACCAAACAATATTGTCGAATTTGTAACGATATGCATCCCCAAAAAGTCACTGTTTGGTGTGGATTTTAAGCTGCCGGTGTCATCGGTCCATATTTCTTTGAGAATGACGTTGCCCACGCCGTCACTGTCAATAGTGAGCACTATAGGTAGATGACTACCAACTTCTTTTGGCATGAATTGAATGATCTGTACACCAACGACATGTGGTTTCAACATAACGACGCTACGTGCTACCCAGCTCACGCCACATTGGATACTCTGCACGGGCGATTTGAGAGCATTATCATCTCACGTGGAGAAGCTGTAAATTGGCCAACGAGATTGTGCGATTTGACTCCGTTTGACTTTTTCTGAAAGTAAGCCATGGACTACAGCGGTCCTCAAAATCTACATAACCCATGCTATCGGTCAAATTCAGCTTGATTCATGCTCCATAGTCATGGAAAATTGGACTTTTCGGATGCGAATGCGCTCCACCCAAAGAAGCCGTGGCGGACAGTTGAACGATGTTATATTCCACACATAATGGCATCAGTAGGTCTTTCATATCTCACACTCATTTTGTTTTATTTGAATTTGAAGATTTTCATTTTCTGATGAATTGCCATCATGTTCCAAAATTTGTGAACTTTTGTAATTGTATCAGTTTTTTCAAGTTGGTACAAACTTTCTCATTATCTCATTGTCATAATTCTTCATTTCTGAATAGGGACAAATTTCGTAGATACACAATTTAACGTTTCAGAAACCAAAATCTGCCACCGTCTTCAGAATCTCTTACCTCATTTTCAATATTACTAATGCACCTCAAATGCCTAAAAAATTAATTGAATCCAAAAAACAAGGCATCGAGATGATCTAGAAGTTTCCCCTTTCCATATCTGTATAAAATACTTTGAAATTTTCATTTATTTCTTTTTGTAATCGATAGTGGCAATTCCCTAAATGGTTAAAAATGCACTCCCAAGTTCTTCACAAAATATGACTGTAATGTTGTTAAGCATGCTATATATTATTTCAATTCGACATGTAACTATGTATATAATGGTATTAGATTTACATAATCACATCGCCATCCAGACTCCCTATACCATCAATAGTTTCATCACCAGTAGTAGCAACATCAACAACAGCAATGTTGCAATCTAAATACGCAACCTTATATAGAGTTCCACCATAATTCAGTGTTCCATATCGAACTTCAAAAACACTACAAGAATCTATGTCTGATAATAATATTGGGTTGATGGAATCAGTACCAATCGAAGTCACAAATGACCGCTTAATATCCAATTCTTTATACCTATAGAAACAGTTGTACAGTTTATACCTAAAGAAACAGTTCTACAGAAAATAATGATATGAACGAACCAATATCATTACTAACTTTACTAACTTCAAGCGCCTTCAACTGGATTTTAGAGGAGGATAGAAGCGATAACGAGAGAATGAAAGAAATAATTATTATAATGACTAATAGAAGATCGTGTGAATTTTTTTTATGTTTTCTGGTGTTACCATTTGGACGTCCAGTGCTTTCTGCATCATCGGTGTCTCTACGACCACGTTTGATGTCAGCAAACCAACGTTTAATTGTTGTTTCTGATAGAGCGCAGCCCTTATAACACTTCTCAAGCCATTGCTTTACTTGAACGGTATTTTTCTCATCAAGAAATAATGTACGAATCAAACACGATATTTTTTTTTTGATCCATTGTTTTGAAAATAACAAAAGTAGTGTCATTCTTAGAATAGAATATGAGTAGAATATCATGAAATTTCAACAGATTTCCATTGAAGGTTGGTAGTAACAGAAAAAGCAGTGAATCCAGCCCAGGTAGTATGAAATATGTGCTGACGTGGAAATCAAAATGAAGCAATATATTTGTGATATTTATGTTCAGTCAAAATGATTTTTTTTTTCTATGCTTTTTAGTCATGAGATTGAAATTGTGATAGCTCCAAATAGAATAAAATGTAACTTTATTCTTCTATTGTAATTAGATAAGAATTAGAATTATTGATGATAGTTAGATAAATGAATATTAAGAAGCCACTAACAATTTTGTTTCATCTGAATTATCTATCGAACTGCTTTTTTAAGGTATTCGATCAACATACAAGTAATCACAACCCTACCATATTTCCGCTGGTTACTGTGGACCTCTCAAAAATACTGTGAAGCTTGAAAGTTATAGAAGTGACTAACTTCTCGAAGATCGCGATTGTTTTCATTTCGGAAATCCATAGATTTGTTCAGGTTTTCTATTTTAACTTTCAATATAGATTGAAAATCAGAAACCTAATACAATCTATAACAATCTTTCATTCTATTTCATCATTCCCACGGTGTACCGAAACAAGTTTATTCATCATCATCATTAACTATTGATGATATTATGCAAATTGTAAAACATCAATTTTGGGCGTTTTTATGAGCACCAATTTGCAATAATTCAAATCAAATTGTTGTTATTAATGGTACAACGTTCGTTCTGTCATCACCAAAATAAAAACCCAAATAACAGATTGCTAATTTATTTAAACATGAGAAACTTACAAGTTCTATTTATAAAAATCACGATTTTGCAAACTGGTCTTCTTCTCTCGATAAGAGCATTAGCAGAGAACGAATCAGCCACATCTCATAGGCGTGACAGAGCGGTCCAAAAATATGCTCATATAAGGAAGAAAACTAACGACGAAAACTGATTCGATGAAAAGTGATAACATACTGACCCGTATAGTGCATAGTTTCGTTGGGATATCTCGATTTCATCATGTATTTGCACCACAGAGATTCTAGTGAATAGTTCCTCAAATACCCACAGGGCATTGAAACAGTGTTCCTGTAGTTCTACAGGATAACCTACATTATTTATTTCCACCTCGGACCGAGAAACTTGAAAATCTTTCCATTTCTTTACAATTTTTGGATGGTTCGTCTCGTGTTAGTTCTCTGCGAATATTTTTTGAGTCTCAGAATTTAAATTATGGTGATGCAGAGACCAATGTTTTGAATAAACGGAAAGTTGCTGATATAGATCATCAATTCGTTTTCAATCTTGATCCAACGTATCTTCGAAGTATTCATGCCATGAAACAGCACTGTCTAGTGTTGAATGCTTTTTTTGAGGTCTGGTTTCATCTAATTGCTTTGCAGTGAAATTTGCAGAGAATGATAAAACTATTTGTCGTATGGCAGTCAATGTCAATGTACGGCTTTGCAACAGATCACCGTAAAGACACTCTTTCAAGTTGGACGAATGAAGTTCAAGGTTTCGTCAGCCTCATAGATTGACGTCTTTCCTTGCAGCGGAAAGTGGCGTTATGATTCCTCCTACCTTCTACATGACAGATCTGCCTTGCACAGTGAAACAAACTCTGCATCAGGAGAGCAAACAAACTCTTTCTGAGCAGATCAGCAAACCAGAGGCCTTAAAACACTGTATGGCTAAATCTCATGTATCTTCAAGTATAGCTGAATCACAGATACCCTCATTGGGAAGGTTGTCATGGTAATTAGGATTACACCTTGCACCCTGAATATCCAACAACTTCAATATCCACCAATGAACTGAAATATCTTCAGTACGCCATTATGTATGTCGTAGAGGATATTTCAGAAGACGGTCCACAGGTACGATTCCAGAGCTGCATAGTCAATCCTATATGGCTACTGGTTTTCTGGCTGGTGGATCCAATTATTACTCTACAGCCATGGGACGGTATCTCCCTGAAATTCATCACAGGAGACCTGCTTCCCAACCTGACGCAGACTGGCTGCCGATTAGATCCTCACAAGGTTGAAGAAGATGAATCATAGCATGTTAACCTCATCGCAAGCTGCAGTATTTTGCAGTGTCTCATTCTTATAAACATACCTGAAACGTCAGTCACCAACTAAAGTAAAATGTATAGTCCAACTACCTATACTCAAATTTGTACTTCAATAGCAGTGGTTCAGTCTAGTACAACTGACGGGAAATAAGATTGGTTAAAACAATGCTGTTTGGTGTTGGATCAGAAGGATTTGTTTTTGGGCACCTTGAAAGAATATCCTGAGATCCAGCTTGGACTCATCCATGTGGTATGCATCAGTGGTGATCATTATGATTCTGGACAGAATGTTGAACAGACGAACTGTCAATTGTGAACCAGAATTGTTTCTGTTCTGAAAGTTTTGAGGGCAACATGGTGGAACAAATTATTTTCATCAAGTGTCGAATATTTAAAACAATTTTTGCGTGTCAATCGTAGTAGTGGTAGCGAACGCAGATGATTTAAAATAGCTACAAGTGGAATCCCATATCGCATTACAAAACCACTATATTAGGGCACCTGTCGCCGGCCTTACACATAACATGAAGTTCAGAAATAATGGAGAGGTCATAGCACATACAATTGTTGTCTTACAGTAGTTTTTCTACAACAATAAGTAATTGAAAATCTGACTGCAAATCTTACTGGTACTCTCAACACACAACAACACACAACAAACACAGAAAGGTCGGAGATTTACAACAGCAAATGCATCGGCCAGAGCCGACGAGCGATTAAAACCCGCTTCAAGGAGCATTGTGTACACATGAAATACGGAAGGATAAAAAAATCCAGTGTCGCCCAACACGCTCTAGACAAGGACCACAGAATTGGTGAAAACAATATGAAACTGATTAAGCATGTGCATGACACCAGGCTACTCGATGCATGTGAGAGTCTAGAAAAAGCAAAATGTAAGAACAGCATGAATGGCGATAAGGGACCCATCCCGTTTAGCACGCTTTTTAATCTTCTGTTAGGAAGAGAGTAATTACTAAAAACTTGCAGGTAGTTAATTACCGAGAAATTCCATATTGGACTTCAGGTATACAACCTCAGGTAACAAATTTTAGTATATAAGGATTAACCAGACTAGACTAGGTATCAGTTTTCTTCTCCTGAGGATGCTAACTTTGTTAGCGAAACGCGCGTCGAGTGCAAAAATATCAGTTTGGTGTTAGGGCAATTATGCACAAAAACCAATATTTGCATATCCAAATATAATACAATTTATTACCGAATGTGGATGAGTCCCGATATTATCTGTTAAAAAAACCACTTATAAAAACGTTGTCGACTATTTGAATTCAAATCCAACCGTTTAGTTATACAGAATACCATTTTCTCTCAAAAAGTCAGATTCGTTATTTAATTGGCTATCATTCAATCTCATCCTCAACTATTTCATTATCTTATGACACATCTGAGGATTTTTCCTCATTCAATTTATTCGAACACTCACTAACAGAAAATCTTCTGAATAATTCAAATTCTGCGACAAGAAACTGCTGGCTGGTATCATAAATCTTCTTGATAGATTACTTGCATAATCGATTGATAATCTAGCCATGCTTGAAATATTCGTATTTCCGTCAGAAATCTGAATAATGTTTTTGCTGTGAGCGAAGAAATACTCACATTTTCTATCATTGCCTGATTAGTCCTGATAATTCGTATTTTAAGTATTTTTGAAGGATAAATATAATTGGAAACCTATGGTTATATTTCGAATGTATCAAGATCAATCGGTTGAAATATGAACAATTCCATGATCTTTGAAACTGCGCTAAACAAATTCATAATAGTTTGGCAAAATCTCATGACTCTAGGTCGTATTTTAATCGATTGCATTTGGAATACGAGGTATATATGTTGAGTTTATTTCCAGAAAAAAGAAACGATAATATAAACTCAGAAACTAAGTTCAAGAAAACAAATTCTTGCGATTTATGTCGAATATCTCGAAATTATCAAGTTCTGAACTGTATCATCACCTAATAATGTAAACATACCACCAATATATTTGTCTCAAAGAAGAGTTTGTTGGTATAGTTTCTTTGAATGACACATTATGTAGTGGTTCCGACAGAATTCCATCATCTTTCCTGAAAATATGCTTATATTCATTGTCTAGCGGCAGACAAGGCGATATTGAAAATTATCGGTATGTTATTATATCACCTGTACTCCACTACATAATTTGGAGAGCCAGAAGTCAAGTTTCTTCGATACCTTGTGTCTGGCAAAGGCACGCAACCCCTTTCAAAAAGGGATAGTTTCTAGTAGGATTAACTTTTACAGACGTTTCATGCGTGGGACTGCTACCTCCTCTAGGGTAACATCACGGAGAAGAAGCCATGGAACGACAACACCGAAGCTGCTTTCACTGCCTGCAAAGACACCCTCGCCAACGCAACACTCCTTGCCCATCCAAAGCTCGGCGCCAAGCTCTCCTTGGTCTGTAACGCGTCGAACCCCACTGCCCTTCACTAGCTAGTAAACGATGAATCGAAACCTCTGCCAAATGCTCTGCCTACGACCGAGAACTTCTGGCCATCTACAAGGCCGTCAAGTACTTCCGGCACATGGTTGAAGGACGCCACTTCATCGTCCTGACCGACCTCAAGCCGCTGACCTTCACTTTCCGCCAGAAGGATGACCAGTGTTCTCCGCGCCAGTTCCGCTACCTTGATTTCATCGGACAATTCACTATCGATATCCAGCACATCTCTGGTGAGAATAATATTGTCGCGGATGCTCTCNATTGGAGAAAGGCTTCAAGTGGTCTTAGTCTACACTGACCTCAGTAACGCCTTTGACAGAGAGTATTGCGTGCTCCAGTTGATAAGCTTTCATCTATAGAGTTTCCTCCATGAATACAAACAGCTCACAGATAGGGCACAACTTGTTTAAATGAAAAATCACAAATCTGTTTCCAAATCATGTTACTTCAGGTGTCCTCCACGGATCTCACTTGGGTCCACTTCTATTCAACCTATTCATCAATGACACTGGTCATAACTTCTATTATTTTGATTTTCTGCGGATCTGAAAATCTCTCTCGAGATGTAAAGTGAATCTCGCTGCGAAAAACTTAGTGTGCTATTTAATAACTTGACTTTCATTGATCACATTCAGTTAGTTATAAGTGAAAAATCGCAATTGCTTGATTTTTTTTAGGTGTTCTGAGATGTATTGCACAAAATGAGTTTCTAATGTGTACTTATGTCTTTTAAAATTGGGTTTTTCATGGTGAATACACATATGATCGCATACTAAATGAGCTAGCTACAACTGAACACACTAGAGGTGAACAGAGTGTTTGCAATCTATTGAAAACACTTTCCCAATAGATCCATTTTACGTCAGACGTTCCAAATACTGACTATTAAGAAAAATTTCAAATCTGATTATTTTGTTCAAGTCAATAAATATTGTTATATACTATTCAAATTTCGTGACAGTGAATGTCACGAATGTTAACTACCCGATTCAGGTTCATTTAATTTTCATGACTGAATGAAAAATGAATTTTTTTATTCACATCTTTGGTATGAATAGCATCCAGGTTTCTCATTGAATCGTTTGCCTGATAATATTTGGGCTGACAAGTTCGTAGGCTAACAAAGAGATTTTTATTCGATATAGTTCGATTTTATTATTCAATAGAAATCACACGTTAAAAGGTAAGACCTCTTTAGTCCTTAGCTCGCACAAGTTTCTCAACTTCTGAGAGTTGTCGTTCGTATGGGGGCGACATCTGATCAACGGAAAAACAGATTTAACCAGAGAATATACTTGCTTTCGAGGGTAATACACAAATTATACCAGTCATACAATTTTTGATACCATTTTTATTGTACGATTTTGTCTGTGGTTCAAAATAGGCTGCTTCAGTTTCGACTATAACATCTTCATAGGCACTGAATTTTTTCCAGCAATCATTCTCTTGGAGTCTAAGAACAGAAAAACTCGCTGGGGGCCAAATCTGGAGAATACGCTGGATGCGAAAGCAATTTCGCCATTGTTTCCATCGATTTGAGACATGGGGCATTGTCTTGATGAAACAGCAGTTTCTTTAACTTCATATGAAGCCGTTTCTCCGAAGCCATGCGTATCCCGAAATACTAATACCATAACCTTGCTAGCCGACTGTTGCATCTATAGGCACTTTGGAGTCGGTTAACCACGTGCAGTCCACTCAGATGACGATCGTTTTGATTCTGGGGTGAAATGATGTAGTCATGTTTCATCCATTGTCACATATCAATGCATTAATTTGAGTTTTTCAGGGTGAAACAGCTTTAAACACTGCTCAGAATCATCAACTCGTTGTTGTTTCTGGTCGATTGTGAGCTCGCGCAGCACCCACTTTGAATAGAGCTTTCGCACACCCAAATATTCATATGCGATATTTCCAACACGTTTCTTTGATATGTTTATAACCTCAGNATGGAATCGAATCAGATATCATTTACGGGATTCCTACTCAATAGACTGTCATCCTCACTACTAGACATCCGAATCAATAATAGCCAATACTGATTTCCTCCACAAAATGTTGCATTATCATAATTATTCAGCAAATTGGAGCATGGAACAACAAAGTAACATCTCGACATGCTAGAAAAACCAACTTCTAAAAGTCTATACTGTATTGTTCATGAACTAAGCTAAACTCATTTCAGATAAAAACGACCACACGTTTCTAATTGACAGCACATCAAACTTTTTCTGATAGATCTATTGGCAACCGGTGACTTGCAAATTACAGCTACGCTTCGTACACACGATTACGACCTCACCCATTGTTTTATATCGACAGTTCATTGATTTATCTGCGGTCATAACCATTACCCAAGAAGAGGAGTCTTTCACTTTCAGACGTTTTCTCATTGTTAGCTCCGTCCAAGTCATGTTATTACATAAGAACAAAGTTTCTATCTAGATGGCACATGAAACAATGAATGAGTAGGAGTATAAACTGAGGAATACTCAAGGGCTTATGCCCCAATAATAATTTTATTCGCAATAAGAAAACTGAGGACTTCACGAATTTCGACAATTCAATATTGTGGTGTGGCAACATCATAACATATGGTACGTACACAGCTTTTTCTCCGTTATCATATTTCATCCACTATTTTTCATCACACACTAGTAAGTTTTGGTAAGTTTTTGGTAAGTTTTTACCAGATTTTTCAAAAAGTTTTCGAATAAAAATTACTTTTTCAGACAACTAATCACAACTGGAGGCCCCTTCTGCGTATTTCATATCATTCTGATTTACAATCTACTGGTAAAACAACTACTGCTAGAAAAATATGATCACAATACAGGATGTAACTGAATAAGTGTAAAACATTCAAGGAGGTAATTCCTCATCCAAAATAAGATAGGATCTTTCATAAAAAGAAATTTCATTGGAACATCCTTGTTAAGATACAGCCCCTTAAAAGGGGTACACAAAATTTGTATAACACTTTTTTTCACAAGCACTGAAGAAGTTACAATATTGAAATTACCCTGACGTTTTGTACTACCAAAAAGACACTTAGCCAGAAATTTATTTGGTTTACCCCATGGTTATAAGGGGTGGAAAATGCAACCCCTAAAATGTACTTTTTGTCTCATTATTTGTTAACCATTTAAAAATGTATTTCCAATAGCCTGTTTCATTTTAAACAAAAAATGTCTCTTGGGTTTTTTGCCCAAAATGAACCAATTCGCAGCAAAAAATTATTTTAGGAACAACTACAGAGATACATCGTCATAAATGCGAAAATACGAAACTAATCTATCTAGTAGGTCGCTATTAGCGATAGTGACAATTAAATTGGTATGACGCTGTCAGTTTGTGAATTTTCGAAATTGAAT